>CACRXK020000604.1:754-74358 GCA_902702795.2 Paramuricea clavata
CTCTATCTAACCTCACACACACCCTGAGACGAAGTGCTAGCAACGGCACTGAGTATACATCTTTTGAAAACAGGCGAGGGGTTATTGCATGCATGTATTTCTAGTACTTTATTGATTACAACACAAAGAGCAATTTTAGTCTAGGACCTGTACATGAGTTTGTATGCGATTCATTTAGGACAGGTAATCTCAACTGTTTTAGGGTAAAATGACCATGGCGGTCAACATGGCATATGTGCGAAAACCTGAATCCGGGACGAAAGTCCTGAAAATGACCCCGCCCTGAAACGGCAGTGTCGACATAGCTCTAACTTCCGAAAAGGAAAAGCGATAGCCTTTCTGAAGTGCTTATAGTGTTTAGAAGGGTTGCTTTTAGGGGTGGTCATTGGAAGGAAAAATTTGTCTAAGTATAATATTTTACCAGAAAATGACTATGCACCACCCCAGGTAAATTGCTGATTATGCACAAAATAACTAATATGCCTGGCAGAAATGAAATATTCTTATTTCCCAAAAAAAATATTATGGGGTGAAAAACTATGCTTAATTTAATATAAATATTGTTGATTTCATAAGGATTGTCATTGTTTTCTTTAAATATAATACATTTTATTTCACTTACCCCCCACGAAAACACGATTTCAGCCATATTTTGCCGTCTTGTTTGCTTTTTATCGCCGAATCTCGCAAATATCACCCAGTTATTGTACTTTTACATAATCATAAATGGCTGAAGAAGATTTCAAAGAAGGTTTCATCCACTTTTGTAACAGTGCAGTGTATTTTACCTTCGATATTGTGTCCTTCGATATTCCGCCAAATTGCCGCCATTTTAATGGCTCGCCGCTTCTCTGTCTGATAAATGCAACTAGTCTTCGTTTCCATATGTATTTAGATTACAGTATCCAGGAGTACTTCATTGTAGAATAGTCCCAATCCAAAAATTGGCAATATTTGTCCCATTAGGAAGGAAAAATCCTCCCGTATACCATTTAGGTTCAAAATAAAAAACAAATCATTTGAAAGTCACGCGCAATCTTCGCGAAAACTTCTCGTGGACACATGACAGGGGTGGTGAATATTTTCACGAATATGTTCGCCACCACAGAAACATAACTAAATATATTGTATTTATTGTATTTTTATGATTTATGACAAAACTACGCAACTATTTATTGTTTTTATTGTAAATCATAAAAATACAATAAATACAATATATTTAGTTATGTTTCTGTGGTGGCGAACATATTCGTGAAAATATTCACCCCCTCCCTGTCATGTGTCCACGAGAAGTTTTCGCGAAGATTGTGCGTGACTTTCAAATGATTTGTTTCTCATTTTGAACCTAAATAGTATACGGGAGGATTTTTCCTTCCTAATGGGACAAATGTTGCCAATCTTTGGATTGGGACTATTCTACAATGAAATACTCTTGGATAATGTAATCTAAATACATATGGAAACGAAGAAGTGGCATTTATCGGACAGAGAAGCGGCGAGCCATTAAAATGGCGGCAATCTGACGAAATATCGAAGGACACAATATCGAAGGTAAAATACACTGCACTGTTTCAAAAGTGGATGAAACCTTCTTTGAAATCTTCTTCAGCCATTTATGATTATGTAAAAGTACAATAACTGGATGATATTTGCGTGATTCGGCGATAAAAAGCAAACAAGACGGCAAAATATGGCTGAAATCGCGTTTTCGTGGGGGGTAAGTGAAATAAAATGTATTATATTTAAAGAAAACAATGACAATCCTTATGAAATCAACAATATTTATATTAAATTAAGCATAGTTTTTCACCCATAATAATTTTTTTTAGGAAATAAGAATATTTAATTTCTGCCAGGCATATTAGTTATTTTGTGCATAATCAGCAATTTACCTGAGGTGGTGCATAGTCATTTTCTGGCAAAATATTATACTCAGACAAATTTTTCCTTCCAATGACCACCCCTAAAAGCAACCCTTCTAAACACTATAAGCACTTCAGAAAGGCTATCGCTTTTCCTTTTTGGAAGTTAGAGCTATGTCGACACTGCCGTTTCAGGGCGGGTCATTTTCAGGACTTTCGTCCCGGATTCAGGTTTTCGCACATATGCCATGTTGACCGCCATGGTCATTTTACCCTAAAACAGTTGAGATTACCTGTCCTAAATGAATCGCATACAAACTCATATACAGGTCCTAGACTACAGGGGCATCTTGCAGTACACGGGTCATCAAGCATTTGTCCAAAACGTATAAAACCATTGAAGAAGCAGAAGAAGCACTTCAGATCGATTATGTTGTTGACATGCAGGACTCTACCAATTAAGCATTTGCCTGTTCCACACCGGCAAGCCGAGATACCAGTACTTGTGCTAATGGTGGAGGGGGATTCTTGTCTCCAATGTTCAGTCATTCGCCAAATAAGAACTTGTCGACATCAACAACTGGAGATATGGTTAAAGATTTCATTTCCCAAACTGTGATGATGTCAAAAAGAATGAAATGGCAAGTACTTTGCTTTCTGTACAAACAGTTGGTAATTGATGAAGGTGGGCCAGAGCTGGCATCATTTGTTAGGCCAAATTTTCTAAATGTGAGTCTCAGGGCAATGCAAACCCTTCTAGCTAATGAGAAACACAATCTTGTTTATGACCTATCCATATGTTTTGAAAGGAGAAATAATGATGCCCTTGAGACAAGGATGCCAATTGAGAGAATGCCATTTGGATTGGTAGATTATAATATCCGGTATTTGGCAATATGATGTAGAGGATCATTGTGCTCAAGACATTTCGAGGTCATCACAAGAACAAATTACTGGAAATCTGTTGGCAAACCCAGAAAATGTAAACCAAACATTGGAACAGTCTACCAACTCTATAATTGCTGATGCTTTGGCAGACCTTCACATTGATTTAGATGAATTTCAACCACCACAGCAATCTACTGCGAGCCAAAGTCATGCAGATGAATCTCAATCAATGTGTGATTCTATTAGTCGAAAAACTGTGACTAATTTGTGGACTTCTCTTTCCCGGGAAGGAAGCCTTGAGGTTGTGGAAGGCAACATATCACCAGAGGTTATGGAACAGCACCATAGAATACAACCAACCAAGACAAGAAGGATACCTGCTAATCCTGCCATGTATGATCCAATGAAGGTAAAATTACTTCAAAATTTAATTTGAAGGGATATACAGTATGGCAATCTAAATATGTTTTTCTAATAAGACAAACTAAATAATAAAACCATTATACACCCTATGTACATGCTTGCCCATTAATGGGCAAGGGTGTACATATCATTTCATTCTTGAGTCTTTAATATTGGACTATCTTAATCATGCAGGTGTTCTGCCCTGATGTTCCTTTATGAGCCCTGATGTAGTACATAGTCTCATTAGTTTTGGTTTTGTTGAAATATGTATTTGTGGGGTGTAAGAACAGGGAAAATTTAGCCTGAAATATAAGACAACGCCTCAAAAACCCCTCAAAAAGAAACACCTCAAAAAGTTCAATGGTGTTTTCTTGAACGATTATGTTTGAAGTATAAAGATTATGCAAGCATTTGTACTTCTAAAAACCTTATATTTTGCTGCTATTTCTTTACAACTGTATGGAGCCACCTTCCACCATTATTGGGTTTATGTAGTAACTGACTGTTTGTTTTGTGTAGGTCCTGTACTACATAAAAATCTTGTATATGACAGGGTCTGAAATTTATATTTTTTCTCAGTATCCAACTGGGATACCCAGATTCAAAGTTTAGTACCCTGAGAATCCCACTTCTGGTAGTTCTGGATACTCACAGGATTTTTTAGCCTGGGATACTGGTTACTGGTACCATAAGTATTATACCCTGTCCCATCCAAGTAAGTTTCCATAGCCTCAACAGTCAACAACTAAACAATTCATTACTGTAATACCCTAAAATCCACATAATCCTTCAACAAATTTCTATATGCTGGTGAGCTAGTCCTCGATGAGGAAACACTGGTGGTAAACTGATAGTATTCAAAAGTTATCAGGAGCCCATCAAATTTTCTTATTATTAATATTTTAAGTGTTCATAGTATCCAGTCTGGATACCAGTCATTTACAGTATCCAAAACTAAATTTTTGGTATCCCGTGGATATCAGAATACTGTAAATTTCAGATCCTGTCTGAAATTTATCATTAGGTGCTGTAAATCTCCAGTCCATCATATTCATGTGTCACATTTGGTGTATACCAGTGTATTATGTTTAGAAACTTATATACTCACTTGTTCCTTCCTGAGTGTAACAATATCTGATTCCTTCGCTTCACTAATTGTACGGTACTTTAATTGAATAATTCGTTGTATGTATTTTCTTTAGAGTAAAGTTAATATCGCAAGCATTGGGGTACGACAGATTCAGAAACGCATCAGGGCATCTGGATTTTCAAGAACTGTTGATGTTCAGGTACAGCACTCAATTATTAGTTTAGCCCTTTAAGTGGTAGTACACGCATGTGCGACCCACTTTATTATTTTAGTCTGTCTAATGCCAACACCGCGGAAAAACGTCTGCACATGTGTCAACCTTACCTGTAATCCAGGTGATCTCGTGTTCGTATTTTAGCCAATCAGCGTTCAGAAAGGGTTGTCCGAATAGAAATCCATTTTGATGTATTCAGTCAATTATATCTTTCGTTATTGTTTGTGAAACTAGTTGAAATTTTGCAATTATTTTTGGTTATGAGAACTATAGCTCTGACAAAAATATGGAATGGAAATAAAGTATATTACAGGAGATATTCAGTTGTTTTAATCATAAAATGGATTTGTATTTGACAACTAGTGCCAGTACTTTTCCGCATATCAAGATCATCTGGATAGTATTGTCAAAGATTAAGTATATAAAGATGGCCGACTCGCGGAAAATTCCTTTGTTCTCGGTCTCCCCCGTTTCGAAAGCCCACGCGGTTTCCACGCGGTTTCCACGCGGTTTCCACGCGTTTCGTCTGGTAAGCGGCGAACAAAATTTTTGTATTGAATTGTATGGCGAAATGCCGAATTTTCGCAATAAAACAGCGATTTTAAAAACATCTACTGTCCGATCTTTATTTTGAGGACAAAATTTGAAAGAACATGTCAAGCTGCGTTTGTTAAACGGAAAATTATTACACGAATATGTTTAAAACGAACGAAAATTTGGATAAACGACCTCCAAAGGAGTGAGATCTTATACTGTCAACAAGTCAGGTGAGATTCTTTTCATTTCTTGATCATTTTTCGATAGTGTTTTGTGAAATTTCGTACCTTAGACAACAGATGCATATAGGACTATTGCTAACTGACACTAAAAATATGTTTGGGATGCGTACAACCAGAAGAGTTTTTATTTACTGTACAGATTACAAACAATATACTATATAAAATACAAACAATATTCAAATATATAGAAATATTATTTTGTTAGGCCAGTACCAAAATGTAGTAAAAGCAAAGATAGTAAAAGCATTTAGACCTGAAATATATCTTTGAGACCAAACACTATACTGTTAACTGAAATTTTGGGGATTTGAATTTATTGAATTGAGTCGGGTGCCAATATAAACACATTCCTATGCTTAAATAAATAACAATATCAGTTGTCCAGGTAGTGTACTTAACCAATGACTAATTGCATTTATAGTCAGTAAGCATTATTTTGTATATAGACATTTGTTTGACCATTGATGGTCCCTCCTTATAATAAATACAACCACACACTGGTTGTCTCTGTGTGTGCAGCCGTCTTTCATCCAATTGTATTTCTGTAAAATACACCCAATAAATAATCAAATTATTCTCTTTTTAGTTGAATGATAGACTTTCCATGTTAAAAGAACTACAAATCTGCTCTTTGACTATCTGGGTAAAAGGCAATGACAATGGATTGTTGATCAACAATGTTTTGTGGAATGCTTAGCTATCCAATTTGAAAAATACTGTCAAATATTCTATACATTTTGATGTTCTGAGTTTGATTATTTTATTGTATATTCCACATTGACTTAACCCTTATTAGGGTATACAAAACTTATAGTATTGTTAAATGTAAACATACATGTGCACCTCTTCAAACATAATGTGAGTTGTGTTAGATACTGCTTTCTCTGATTGCACTCAAGCTGCCAAGAAATAGCAATTATTTTTGTTACCGAAGAAAATGGTATCAAAGCATATCCCTCATTATATTAAAATGCTACTGGATAACTGATCCCATAACAGTAATTAAATATTATTGTAATTATTAAACATTTTGTTTGTATATGTGAGTTAATCGCTTGTTCGGACTATTGCACATGGTGAGTTATTGCTTATTTGGACTATTGCACTCAGTAAAATTAGCTTTGAAACAGTGCCTAATACACTTGTCATCGGAAACATGCACCCCTCCACCCCAGGGGAAACATGGGCATAAATAGACTTTTTTAGAAACTAATGAAAGAAAAAGCCCCACACATAGGGGCATTTAGTAAAAGTTTCAAACATGGAATATTTAAAGTAGAATGATGAATAACTTTAAACATAGAACACTAACATGGCTTCGTGTGCAAAAAACATCAGTCGTCCATACGACAATAGGCTACCCATAGGAGTATGGGTAGCCCACATGTAATCATGCCTAATCTTGTCCTCAAACTACACCTCCCACCCACCCATGTTTCCCCGGGGTGGGTGTGTGGGTGGTGGTGGTGGTGGGTCCGATGACAAGTGCATAATACATATAGCAGATTTATGACAGACAAGGTGCTTGCTACAAAGACAATTTCTTGAGTTTCAAGAGTCCAAATAAGTAATAACACAACATGCACATTCAAAGTTAAAGGTTTTGAAAGGAAATTAAATTACTGGCATGTATTTCATCATATTTTGTGTCTTTTGTGAATATTCGTTTAATGGTTTGGTTTAAAAACATAGTAAAATTTGTGTACAGTAGTGAATGATCAATACTAAAATACACAAATTTAGTTTTTCAAAGGCAAAAACGTAATTCATTCCAATTTATCTCGTTTTATACATATATTCCTAATATTTTTGATAATTTCAATGTATATATTAGTTTTTAAAACATTTTACATTATAATGATTTTGACCTTGATTTTCACAATTGTCAAATATAAACTTTTTTTGCACAATTTTTTTTCTTATCAAAAGTATAAATTATCCAAATTAAAAAATATCCAAGACATCCAAGCAACGCATACAAATAGCACTTGACATTATAATAACCTAAAATCATCAAGACATTAGAAATACTTTAAAATTACTGCACGATTCAGTTTCAGACTGTGGAGTAAAATAGAACTATCAAACTCTGCAGTAAATTGTCTTTGGATATCTATAAAAACTCTAGTCATACGCATCCCAAACATGTTTTTAGTGTCAGTTAGCAATAGTCCAAAATGCATCTGTTGTCTAAGGTACGAAATTTCACAAAACACTATCGAAAAACGATCAAGAAATGAAAAGAATCTCACCTGACTTGTTGACAGTATAAGATCTCACTCCTTCGGAGGTCATTTATCCAAATTTTCGTTCATTTTAAACATATTTGTGTAATAATCTACTGTTCAACAGACGCAGCTTGACATATTCTTTCAAATTTTGCCCTCAAAATAAAGATCCGACGGCAGATGTTTTTAAAATCGCTGTTTTATTGCGAAAATTCGACATTTCTCCATTAACTTCAATACAAAAATTTAGTTTGGCGCTTACCAGACTCTCACGCATGCGCAGTGAAAAAGTGGGGACAGGATTTTCCGCGAGTCGGCCATGTTTATATACTTATGCTGGGATTACACTATACCGGATTGATTTTCATACCGGATCAATTTCCACACCGATGCCAAAATCAAGGGTGTTTACACTATTGCCGTTGCGACTTGTTGCCACCCATATTCACTCGTAAAGCTCCGTAAAGCTTTGCCGTTGTCTTGGAAACAATAGCAATTTCCCGCCATAATTGGGGAAAGAACAACGTTTTACATGAAAGATGTCTGCCATCACCGTGTCAAAGAAAAAAGCAGAGTCCTTTTTATGGACTGACGCCGAAATTGAACTGCTGCTTGCATCAGTTAAAGTATTAGCTTCTAACTGTCTTTTCAACGGCACGGACTGGGAAGGCGTGAAGTCGAAATACGAAAAGATTAGAGAAATTTTTGTTGAACGCTACCCAAAAACTAATGATAGCGAAATCAAAGAGAAACCAAATTCAGACTATCCCAAGTCTAAATCCCTTGAGAATATAACAAAAGAACGAATTGCGGCAAAGCTGAAGACAATTCGGGGTAATTTTAAGAAAGCAATCGACAGCGGGAAACGGAGCGGGGGCAGTAGAGTTGTGATGACATATTATGATTTATGCCACGACATATGGGCAGGGGCCCCTTCGACAAAAAGTATCGAAGGTACGTACAGTTAATTAAATTTACGACATTTTTTCTGCTTTTTATCACAGACTATTCAATGTTCCTTTTTATCGCAGACTATTCGATAATATTTATGATTAATTCTATAATAAATAAGGTACATTGTATAAATTAATAATAATTTGGGCTTTAATTAATAAGAGTATTAAATATGTGTATACAAAGAGGGGTTTATAAATAGTTTAATATAAGTTGGCCAGGTGACAACCTGTTCACAGTGCTATGGAAAGCAAGAGTTTTATAAATTGTAATTTTAATATACAACCTTGCTTTATAATTCAATAGTACTGTGAACAAGCAGTCACCCAGCCAAACCTTTACGAATATGTGTATTATTGTATAAGGTATAGTTACAGATCAACCAAATATTTGGCAATGCACCCAATTCAGTATTTACTCTGTCTATTAAACACCATACAATTCTACATGTCAATGGTAGAGGACTCACAGACTGTCTTTAAATGGGTTAAACATTTATGTTAATTAATTCAGGTGGAATTGATTCAAGTTCAGCCCAAGAAAAGAACGACAAATCCAGTGAAAAAGACAAGTCAGAGTTACCTTTGTACAACAACAGTGATGAGATGGAAGCGCTGTTTGGCATATCAGCGGAAGAAGAGGACACACATGGAACACCCAAATCCCAAAATCCAACTAACAGAAGGGAAAAGGTTGCTAAATATCTTAGTAATGAGAAAGAGAAAAGGATGAGCTCAAAGATCTCGGTTGACAAACAGCATCTTCATCTTGCCAGGGAAGATCTAGCCCTAAAGAGGAAAATGATGGAGAAGTCTGACAATGTGGACCAGCAATTTATAAGTAACACAAGTAAAATGACAAAGACGATGGAAAATGTGGGAAATGCAATCACCTGTTGCTTCGACTTAATGAAGAAAATGTATGAAACCCCACAGGCAAATGTGCCACC
Organism: Paramuricea clavata; assembly: GCA_902702795.2. Taxonomy (NCBI): domain Eukaryota; kingdom Metazoa; phylum Cnidaria; class Anthozoa; order Malacalcyonacea; family Plexauridae; genus Paramuricea; species Paramuricea clavata. Next base: position 10,124 of record CACRXK020000604.1, read on the forward strand.
AGCTGTACATGGTAATTTTTCCCACCCTTCAATGCCTGTTTATCCAGACAGGCATGGTTTTCATCAATACTTTCCATCCAATTGCTTTAACACATCGAACAATATTAAGCCATCAGCTAGTAGTTCAGATAAGGATGATTAGTAAAACAATGGACAACTATAATTTATTATAGAATTATAACAAAACAGTTAGTTATGTTGATATAGTACATTAGCTTTGACTATAATGTTGAGTTTATACTGTACATTTCTGTTGAACAGTAAATTTTCCATTTCTGAAAATATTTCTGGGCTATATCAATGTAGTTCATTATTCTAGTTTAACTGATTGTCAATATTATGTCACAGAGGAAAGATGTAACTGTTACTGAACATTTTACAGGGTCACAGTTTTCTGACCCTTCTAGCTACATACATGACATTGTCTCAGACTCACTCTCTTCTGCGCTTAACATTGTCAATTTTCAAACATTCATTTTACATGTATGTTTTTTAAGCACTATATGACAATTATAAATGTTTTATTCAAAGTACTTCATGAAAACATTCCTAATTGCTTTTCCACCCCTTTCATTGTTATGGACAACTGCATTACCCACATGACTTGGAGGTTGAAACTCTTGGTCATACCTCTGAACTGCCCTAATAAGTTCATCGCCAACTGTTTCATTGTGTATCTCACAAAAATTATTTAAAATGAAACAAGCATGGATTGTTGTGATGATGTTGTCTAAGCTTAGATCCATGGGCCGTCGCAGAATACCAAACCGTGCTTTCAGCCTACCAAAAGCACACTCAACAACCATTCTTGAGGATGATAGGCGGTACCCAAAGAATTGTTGTTGAGGGGTGCTACCACCTTTAGCGAACTCTTTCATTAAATATGGCAGTAGTGGGTAGGCAGGATCACCAAGAATGCATATTGGTACATCTTGTTCACCATCAACGATAGACTTCTTACATGGTGGTATAACCCCATCCCTTAACTTAGTATTTATTGCTGAGTTACCAAACATACGTGCATCATGCACACTACCAGGCCATTTTATTACTACATCAAAAAAACAGTATCTATAATTCACACAAGCCTGAACGTTAATGCTATGGTATCCTTTTCTGTTTACATATGATGTTGGGTCTTCTTTCGGTTTTCTTATTGGAATATGTGTCCCGTCGACTGCACCTATACACTGGGGGAAAAAAGTTTGCTGCAGATGTATTGATGCAGATGTATTGACTTCTTCTGTTGAAGGCGCTTTCACATATGTACCCGCTTTGTTTATTGATATAGCCCGAGTTACTCGTTTGACGATTATTGAGACTGTACACTGTGCTATACCAAACGCATTTGCAGTTTTCCTCATTCTTCCACCATCCGACAAATAATACAAAGTTACTGCAATCTGTTTCTCAACCGAAATTGGGGTCCTTAGGTGTGTTATTTTCCCTGCAATATACGGACCAACCTCGCGACAAAGAACATCAAACGTTTGTTTAGACATTCGAAAATTTTCTTTCCATTCTTCGGGAAGAGTAATTTCGTTTTGCAAGCACAACCACCAGGCAGTGCTTCGGCCTGGTCTGACCCAAAATCGACGGACTTTTCTTTGTTTTTTAACACGGTTTTGAACCCGATAATTTGACGTTATTATCATTTTACGAAGTCGCCTTCGTGAAGAATAAAACTCAGTTGTGATGCCAAACAAACAAGACATTATTTGCAGCACGCTTGCCGCTATAATAGTGAGCATAAGTACGTTTTTTAAGCCTAAGGGATTCATTTTGCAATTCAACTTGTAAACATAACTCAAAATTTCGCGCCAAAACTTATGTCGCAACAGACTTCCTGTTATTACACTTGGTTTTATCCGGTACAGCACGTACCAGATTACTTTTCATATCACCTCCAAAGCGAAGTGATTCTCGTGCCGCGGCACGTACCGGATTATAGTGGCGTAGTGTAAACAAGAGCCCAATCCGGTACAGAAATCGCGTCGCTTCGATGCAATCCTGTATAGTGTAATCAGGGCCTTAATCTTTGGTATTGTGAACTTGATGAGAAGATGTTCCGAACGTTTCTGAAGGCTCAAAATGGCGGTAAAAAGGAGTGACTTCATTGTGTGTCTTTACAGCCAGATTTCGAGCGCAAAAATAAACATGTCATTCTAAAAACTAGTAATAAATACAGCCAGAAGGTTCAAGAAATTGTATTGTACAAGAACATGAACTAAAGGTGATTGTTAACAAATTTATCGTCTGAAACATTTTGTTTATCAACTAAGCTACGACAATTTCCGAATTTTCGTTTGAGATACATTTCTTTAAAAAAAACTGTGTCGCCAAATATAAAAAATTTTCGTGTTCACAATAATTAAACTATAGGATTTATTTTACAATTTGAGTGGGTTAAGAAGCTTAACTTTTTGAGAGTTTTCTTAACTTTTTAGTTTGAATTTTTGTTTTGAATAATTTTGCAAAAATTTTCGAAGTCGTGTCCGTTAAAATCAACAATTTTTTACATGAATTATATTTCATTCCATTCTTTAAATGCCAGGACGCTTTCAATTAATGTCTAGTCTACCCATTTGCTATATTTTCTCGTTTGTTTTACTAATTTTTGACCAATTAATAAACATGTTTTTGTTTTAGAAATTGATTTTCAAATTCCCCGCCATATTTTCATAATTTGGTGCATGTGCAGACGTTTTTCCGCGGTGTTTCTAATGCCAGAGACTATGTTACTCGGGGGGGGGGGGTGCTGACACTCAATGGTTGCCCTTAGGCATTGCATGATTATGACCAAACAGAATTTGCACATGAACAATAGAGATGAACATAATAATTATGAATTATATGTTTAGGTGGAAGCCTTAAAGAAAGCTGCATCAAGCAATCCTGTTGGGAGATGGTGGATAAAGGCAGATGCATGTGATGTCCGCAAAGGTTTGAGAGAAAGTGTTTGTGGAATGTGGGCAGGAGATGAAGACCTTGGAGATGGTTATCTGCAGGACTTGTATAACAAATACAAGGATGATTGCTCTTGTGTGAAGAAGATAACTCCAAAATCAACATCACAATTGAGTGTTGAGAAATTTCAAGAACTACAGCAAATGCTTAAAAGTTATTTGGAATTCCTTACAACTGGAGAATCTCGAGCGAGAGTTGCCTATGAAAAAGTATTGAAAGCATCACGACCATCTGACAATGTAATGATCGAACTTTCATGGGAGCTTATCGGTTATGAAGAGCTTTTAAAGCAGAATAATGAGCTAATTCAAGAAATAACATGCATTGTCAACAGATTTGAATGTGGCCAGCAACAAGTAGTTAAATCATGTATTGTCAAATTGGAACCAAAGTTGTTTAATTATGTCAAGCAGGTCTATATGAAGAAACGCAATGCTGCTACCCACCTTATGATATTTATGATATCTGATGAGTTAAGAAATACCAAACCCTATGCAGTGCCTGTGAGATTTCTGCCATACCACTCAATTACTGATGCCAAACTACGTGAACTTCAGTCACAGATTGAGGATGCAATGGTAGCTGTAAACATGGTAACTGTCGGTAAACATATGAAAACATATTTTGCATTGTTCTATTAGTTCTAGGTGCAAACTCCTACTGTAACTAACCCATCAAGTTGCATTGTGCGGACAATTTTACTCTTCAAGGGGAGCGAGAGAGCGCTGGCACTGTTTGAGTTAATAATCCAATTTTGTCTGAATGTTTAGTCTAATGAAATAGCCCATTGCATTCGTAAATGATGGTGTTATTTTATGTTATTCTTATGTTATTAAAAATATATATTCTAGGTTTTACCACTGATGGCGAATTCAACTCACTGCGAACAAAAGGAAAAACACGCCCAATATCAGTGGTCGAAATCATAATGATGGTGAAGAGGGAAGCTAAGAGCATTAATTTGAACACTTTAACCAAGATATTTACCATGGATGAGAGAGGTACAGTATGTGCATGCTGTTAAGACATGTTGCTATCTGTTAAGACATGTTGCTGTTAAGAGATTTTCCTTCACTTGCTTGGTACTGAATTGCTTATCAACTGCATCGCTCATCGCAAAAATCGTAGTTATTCTATAAGTGAATCTTTCGATTGATTAACAAAGAAGGAAATGTAGAGGTGACATTTGTATAAACATATATTTTTTGTTAGGAAAATCTATTAACCCACATGCTGCTGTTCAGTTAGAAGATGTTGTCCTTGTCCATGAATTGATGTCCAAAAGATCGAGAAGAACCCCTGTCATTGCGTAGTGCCCTCTTGCTCCTAAGAAGAAAATTATTTCCATTCTGTTATGACCCAAGCCCTTGGATCAAAGGTAAATCATACAAAGTTTTACGTTACAGGTCCATCAAATAGTATATTTCAGCATGTCCCTGCATTTGGCAGATAATTGAAAAATTCTGCCGATATTCAGTCAATCTACATGCTGAATACAAATTGTACAAGTCAAAAATTGAAACAACAAAACATTTTTTGAAAAAGTAATGACACTATATTTACACAAGAAAAGCCTAGGTGGTCTGTCTCTAATTTATAGTTAGGTTTTGTGATAAAATACAGTAAAATACACGCCCTCATCAGTTTGGATATGCCCTAGTCTCGTGTACAGATTTCACTATGTACAGCTTCTTCCAGACTTGTTTAAAAAATGCAACTAAATATATTTAATACTTATTGACATTCAATTGATGTTATTTAACAGGAAGAGAAGAGACAACTGGATAGGTACTAAAGTCGTTAATTGCGATTTATCTGTACAGATCACGATTGCAAGAGTTTAGGGATAACCCAGATGATCCTGCAGATTTTTATCATAATCTTTATCAGCCGGAAAAAGATGTCCGTACAAATGAATATGTTCACCACCGAGAAGACCATAATCACCTGTTAAAAAGAGTTATCTTGTGTCTCCGGGAAGGGCATATTCCCAATTTCGACTTGCAATCTCTTTGAGATGCTCTCCACGACCCTAATACTGGTTTGACATACGAATCTCTCACTGGTAAGAATAAACAATCTGTGCCGGATTGTGAGCGTGTCATTTCTCTTGGGGTGATAGAGTTTTTAGAAAAGAATAAGTATGTCAATGAAGCAAAAATCTTGTCAATTATCCACAACTGGCACAAAGCTGTAGACGGGCGAGGGTTAAGCGAAGATCTACGTTCCAAGTACTTGTGTGAAATGAAAGATTGGATCCTTGATGACTGGATGCCGTGGGACAAGACAGAAAGGAACTATTCTCTAATTGATGTTAATAGGTAAATATTGGCAAGAGACTTTTCTTCGCAAGTAATATTTCAAATTGCGGTAATTTGTGGTGGCCTTCCCTAGTCTTTATAGTCTTTATAGATTGAAAATAATAACTGTAAAGGAATTACATCATATGAACAGAGGGCTCATAGCCAACGAGAATAGATCTTGTAAATAGTTAATTTGACAGTGCACAATTCAGCTTGTTTGTTCATACTATCAAATTCTAATGTTCTAGGTGTATTGAATGGATGAGGACATTCTTGTACCAAGATCAACTCAAAACATTTGATTTATTTGAAGGTACTAAATAAGTTTTTTGTTTGACTTACATGAATATAGATCCATCAAGGGAATTTGTGGCTTCACACGAGAGCTTATTGTTGGTCTCATTGCCAATTTGGAGAGTCGAGAAATACGAAGACGAGAATATCTTAAGAGAAGTTTACCTCCTGAGCACCCACGAGCGTCCTCTAGTGATGATGTCGAAGGATTTGTTGCACTCCTGCACGAGATGTTTGGCCTGATTTTTGACCTCAAACAGTTTTATCAAGAATCAACAAAGATATTGAATGAGTTTGGAAAGAGAATTGATCCTAACCTGGCATTCTATTACTGGACTGGTGTTAAAGAGCGCTACAGAGATTTTGCCTTGCCCTCATTCAACTGCCCTACTGGTCTTGGCGTAGTGGAAAGGCTGGATGGAGTTAAATTGTCTAGGAGGGGCGACCCTGGTGTCTTTGTATCCAATCGAGCTTCGCTTCCACAACGAGGACAACTAACAGCAAGGGCTCATTTCCACAAAACTCCTGTAGCCTTACCACCTTCCCAGGTGTGACTACCACATGAATACTGCCTGCAAACCTCTGAACTATTTAACATGAACTATTTAATATCTGCCAATTGACAATGTTTTATTCAAACATTTATCAAGCATGACACAAGAACCGATGCTTTGTGGTCCTTAACTTGATGAACACTGGATCTGATTCCACTGCCTACAGCTATTGATTTACCTGTCATGATTACCAGAATGTCACAATTTGGGGCAGGTTGTACAAAGGCTGGATACTGCTATCCATCAGATAGTGATGTTTCCTACATTTCTAAAAATAGGTACCGAATGCGTACATGTGGCTAGCCTGGTAAACTTTAACTCCCCAAACCCTCCTCCAAACCCAGAAAGCCTGCCATGCTGGTTAACTTTAAATTTAATAGTAATAAGAAGACACACCACGATGGTCGGAATGCGCAAATTTTCTCCCACTTGTGCAGGCTCATTTTGTCAGTTGAGTTTCACGGTAGACTTGAAAAATACCGTGTCATATCTCGTCGCTTCCCATGTAAATAGCGAATTCATGAATAACACTTGAATAAACACAAATATGTGAATTTGCACGCTAGGCTTTTGAATATAACGATTGTAAAAAGTTTCCGTGTGATCTATTAGCAATTTAAAAGATACCTAAACTGTAATACTGCCATATATTTAATCTCGCGTTTGTTATTTGCGCAGCAGCAGTTTTGCCGTGGAATTAAAATTGCGTGTCATATGATATTTTTAATAGGCAAATAGCGTTTGAGATATAGCAACATTAGCAAACAAATACACTGAAATCTTGGTTAGCACACCAACTTTTACCACTTTTAATGCAATATTACTAAACTGTAATACTGCCATATTTATTTAATCTCGCGTTTGTTATTTGCGCAACAGCAGTTTTGCCGTGGAATTAAAATTGCGTGTCATATGATATTTTAATAGGCAAATAGCGTTTGAGAAATAGGCCTAGCAATATTATCAAACAAATACACTGAAATCTTGGGTAGCACACCAACTTTTGCCACTTTTAATGCAATATTAGTCAACTTATAAGAGAACGGGAGACAAATCATGCTGAATTATTCGACTATATAACTCCTAAGACAGACGCAATAACCTTTATAGGTTTATTACAAATATGTAGATATTTGAGACGCCGTCAATGTCTGAAGAAAGGTATACTTAAAGCCTTTAAATAAACGAGTTCGATGTTACGATGTACAGTTTCTGGTCTTTTACCATAATTATAATCATAATGCTGGTTTTATTCGCTGCATTATAAACGTACCTCCTCCAAACAATACCCCTTCTTTAAAATACCAAACATTTCGAATGCAATTGAGATATGAAATCTCAACAAGAAGACAATTCAAGATGGCAAATGGCCCGCAAATCAGTCAAAAGTGCAAATCAAAACCCATACTTACACGGCGAGTACGCGTAATTTCTGATCGGTTTCGTCACCATAGGTTGAAGCCATGAAGATAAACTTTATTTTAATTTTGTGGTTTAACAACCTCACCAGTACTGCGTCGTAACAAACTAACAACATCACTAGTATTGCCTCGAAATGCAAATGTGAAATGTTGCCAGAAAAATACGGGCGCTTCCGATTGCTCCCGATACTTTACGAAAATCCGGACTGGACACCATGATCATCATCGCTCATCGCGTTTGTGTACTATGTGATAATGGCTAGCCCGCAAACGGGCTAGCCACAAAAATGTCTCAAAAGCTTTGAAATGGACCTAGTAATTCATCAATACTTTATTTTATAAACTGAATACATCATGGCAATTTAAGAAAGCTTGAAAAAATCACTCTCTGGCAGATAGCGCAATCCAGTATCTGGCCTTCATACAGCCTGGGTACAATACAGCCTGGGTACAACCGACCCTAGTCCAGCTAAAACTAGTCAATTGACATCATGCTTTATTTATTTATAATACTGTATATATTAAACAACTTTCGTATATGAACCTATTGGAAGTCAAAGGAATAATCAAGTCTTAAAAGCATATTTTCAAAACATTATCTTACATTTTTACTGGCTTCAACTACGTTTTTGTGCCACATTCCATCTTTTGTAATTTCTAATGTCAAATAATATCCCATTCTATAATATGTTGTGCAAAAGCGAATGTTGCACACTGAAACATCCATTTTTTTTTAAATAGGTTTTAAATACTGTGTTAATTCTTTTGCAATATACCCTACTTTCTGAAATCATCGCCACAATCATCAACACTAATATACACAGCAATTGCTTCATTGTCTGTTATGTTCTCTGGTTCTTCTTCTAGTTTAGCATAGACATGCCGATTGTAATCGTTCAGGTTCAAATAGCCCTTTTCTAGGATGTTTTGTCTGCTAGAACAGTAACAAGTCCCCATAACTTTGAAGGGAAGAGTATCTGGGCCTTCAAAATCTGTATCAGTTTCTTCCTGAGAATGATCGGCATCTTGTTCCAAACTACCTGTACAATACCGATATTTTTTATAAAAATTGGGTCATATTTATCCATTACACCATAGAAATGCAACATTGTTACTTAGATACACACAAAACGTACCCCAAAATGAAAAAAATTCTTTTAAATACCGATATTTTTTATAAAAATTGGGTCATATCTATCCATTACACCGTAGAAATGCAACATTGTTACTAGATACACACAAAACATACACCAAAATGAAAAATATTTCTTTTAAATACCAATATTTTCATACAAATTGGGTCATATTTAACATTACAGCATACAAATACAATATTGTTACTAGATACACCCAAAATGTACCCCAAAATGAAAAAAAATTATTTTAAAATATACTGATATTTTTATAACAAATGGGTCATATTTATCCATTACACCATAGAAATGCAACGTTGTTACTAGATACACCCAAAAGATACCCCAAAATGAAAAAAAGTTCTTTTAAATACCGATATTTTCATAAAAATTGGGTCATATTTAACATTACGGCATACAAATACAATATTGTTACTGGATACACCCAAAACGTACTCCAAAATGAAAAAAAAAATCCTTTTAAACTATACCGATATTTTTATAAAAATTGGGTCATATCTATCCATTACACCATAGAAATGAATCTCACCTCCACCTCACTTGCGAAGCTTATGGTGACATTCGAGTAAACTTTATAAACAGTCTAAAAAACGATCTCAATACTACTGAGACAAACGTAAACGAACCAACTTTATCAGTTGACATAATGAAGTCAACTGCTAGTGACACCATCCTGAAATTATCGAAATTTATTTTTTCGTGTTTTGAGGAAAGACTTAAACAACTTGAAGCCACGAATGCTGGTAGTCATTAGTTAAACTTTCCATCCTGTAAATAGTATCTTCTTATAGTCTACTTCTTAAATATTTTTTATATGTTACATTGTTACGTTATAGTTAAGCTTTAGCAATACCTGTAAAATATGGTCATGCTAATAAAGCGATTCACGGTGGTCGGTTGCTAAGCATTTTGCTCCCGCTAAGGTTTCAATTACGTAATTAGAACTCAGTGTCATGCGGTTCCATTTTCACGCGAAGTATGCTACGCGATTTTGCGCGTCCTATATTTTCGCTTTTTTGTATCTTATCGACTAAGTTAAGGTAAAAATAGGAAGATATATATCTCATCTTGACCATTAAATTCCTTACAGCCTGACAGAATTTACCTAAATAGAGAAATATGGCTCCAGATTGCCATAACTTTTGATGTCACTTTGGGGTTTACCCGGTCACATGGAAGGCCTAAAATGACTTTCTAGGGGTCCCTAAGTAGGATAATGTATATATAAACAATTCCCCCTTGACAAACCCCCCCTTAATTTTAACAGCGCAAGAGGAATCGGCCAATAAGTTACAAATTTGTCAATTTTCGCAGTTTATTGGAGAAAATGAGATTGTTAGATTGCACTAGATCGAAAATTCTCAAGGGGAAAATTTAGATTTACCAATTATTGACTTACATGAATGGTTAGTTGTTCAAAAGGAAAGCAAGAAAGTGGTCTGTAAACCGCATGTAATTTTCATACGTTGCCTTGATGTGTTGTGCCATATTTGTTTACTTCGCCTCCTGCTGCGTGTCTTGAGTTAGCTGGTTTCTTTACTTCGATAAAAGCTTATCGCATGCCTTACACAAGTTTTATTTACATTAATATAACTACAGAAGACTGAGGTATAGTTTACAAAAGAAATCAGTTGCACATGCCTTTACTTAAGCTCCGATGAGGGAGCCGTGTTCTCACTAAAGACAACATGCCTTGGTAATCTGATAGTGACAGACGTTCTATGATCCTCACGGGAAAACCGTCATGAAAATCGCTTGGAATTATAACTAAATTATAAAATTAAGTGTGCGCAAAGACATGAAATCTATAAAAAGGTATAGTTTACAAAAGAAATCAGTTGCACATGCCTTACTTAAGCCCGCTGAGGGAGCCGTTTTCTCGCAATAAAGACAACATGGCTTGGTAATCTGATAGTGGCAGATGTATGTATTATGTTCCTCACGGCAAAATCGCTTGGAATTGTAACTAAATGATCAAATAAAGTGTGTGCAAAGACATGAAATCTGTTTCAAGAAAAGCTGCGTGTCATAAGAAATTTAAACCACTAGTATATATGTTACTATTATATTATTTTACGTGGTTACACGGATCTCGTACAGTATAATTCATATATAAAATTTAGTATACCTACTAGGTATGATTGCACTCTAGCTAATCTGCTATAGATTTTGTCATTGATACAATGGAAATTTAATTATATAGTATGTGTTTATATATCACATAAATACATCATACACAAACATAAAATGAAAACGTTTAATAGAACATATTCTGATATTCATCAAAAAAATTCTTGCGTGAACTATAGCTAGATTTGTTGTCGCCAACCAAAACAGTTGGCATGTTTCTCTGTCTGTATAGTTACACTGTATTAGTAGCGTCAGACAATTTCCCGAAAATTACCTGTATATACTAATGAAGAAACACAAATTTAGGCGAAAAGACGGACAGTGTGTACATTGGTTTGCGTTCCGCAATATGAAAGATAAACTGTAAAGGAGCAAATTAAATATCGTGGCTACGCTAGACCTATTCGAAGGCAGTTAATAGTTCCGATTGTTATTTGACAGCTAAAAATAAAATTATCACGATCGTTCCATTTAAGTATTGAAGTTTATAAATCTGCTAAAATATACCCAACAAATTTGTTCTAACAGCAAGAAATTTTAAGCCAAACAGGCATGGCCCTTCTGATTATTATAAAAAAATAGGTACGTGCTGCGTACATGTGGGTAGCCTGCATTAACTGTTGTTAAAGTTGGAGTAATACCGAGGTTGGACTTTGGAGTAATACGCGCAACAAAATTGCTGCAGCCAAAATTTCTGCAACAAAATCTGATTTCAACGCATTTTAAGTAGAAATGTTGACAAAACATTTCAATTAACATGCGCAGAAATCAGATTTTGTTGCAAGTTGCTGCAATTTTGTTGCCCATATTAGTATATTACTCCACCTTAATTGCTATTGTCAAATTCCGAATTTACTGAAGGAAAGTATTAAGTAAATTGAACACAATTCAAATATTATACACACATTTAATCACATACTGAACATCAGATATGACAAAAATACGTAAACGACTGTTACGTGCATTTTTCAATAAGCATAAACAGATTTAAGAAGTTACAAAGTATTTTAATGTGTCAAAAATAATTTGCACACTGAACAGACAAAACAGTACAAGGTCTTTAATATGTATACGAAACAAAATACATCACACGCCGAAATACAGACAGTACGAAAATAGACTAACGTAAATATGTCCAATATGTCCAATCTATATCACTAATTACTATATTTTTCTAATACGTATAAAATATTTGATCAAACTGATATGTCGTGTTTAAATATGACATTACAAGATATAAAACAGACCCCTTGTGCTAATATTAACCCCAATGACCCTTGTACAAGCAGTGATTATAAAAACAACGACATATTTGATTCTATATGCGTTGGAAATGACTATCGACCTGACAAAACATATTACAATAAAGACTTTACTAAGAATTTATACACATCTCTGTACGGTATGAGCGTTAGTGAACTTAGCCTGTGGTCTATAGACGGTTCGTATTTCAAGGATAAAAGGAACCGCGCAGCAGGACACTGCAGACATGAAGGCCACAGCGCCACAGAGAAACGGAAGATCGCGCTTCAGTCTCTCACATAGTGGTTAGCTGCGCATGCGCGGCTACCCACAATAAAACGACGCCATTTCCCATTCACACTAACACCGCTGGAAAAAACGAAGCCCGCGCTTCCGGGAGCATAATGCATAGCAACCGACCACCGTGATTATCAATATAGAAATGCAACATTGCTACTAGATACACCCAAAACGTACACCACAATGAAAAGAATTCTTTTAAATACCGATATTTTCATAAAAATTGGGTCATATTTAACATTACAGCATACAAATACAATATTGTTACTGGATACACCCAAAACGTACGTACCCCAAAATGAAAAAAATTCTTTTAAATATAAATATTTTTTTATAAAATTGGGTCATATTTATCATTACGCCATAGAAATACAACATTAGGATCTACGATCGATTATTACGATCTACGACGCAGCCGGCTCGACGACGCGGTGTGAATTTCAGCTCAAGAGTGAGCGGTAAGCAATTTGATTACTGTAATAAATATTTGACGCTTTTTCAAATAACCTTACAAACTGCTACGTTCGGCTGAAACGATGCAATTTTTGCTGTAATTTCGACTTTAAGTAACACCTCTTGGATCGCATTAAGCTTTCACGTTGCCTGAAAGACGTAATAACGCTTGTTTAACGTTGTCTAGCTTGAGAATGACAACGCGGTTGATAATACTCCTGGGTCCACAAATTATTGACAGTTTTTGTCTTGCATGACAAATTTCTTTGTAAGTTCTTTGTAAGTTTGTATGATGGTAAAACATATAATACTATTGTTTGTGGAAACACCAAATTTCTTTGTTTTGAAAAGCGTGTCGTCGAGCCGGCCGTGTCGTAGATCGTAAACTCCCTATTGTTACTAGATACACCCTAGATAGGGTAACTTAAGAAACTGACAGGAGTTACAGCGACATTGAAAAGGAAAGCACTGCATGTTTTAGGCAAATAAAGCAACAAAACTCATAAACATTAAAAATTCAAAGCAAGGAATTTGCCCTATAGCTCATCGTTTTTTTTTAGTAACTCAATTGTTTGGCTCGGGAATTAGCTAAATAACAATGCTTCCAGTCCCCTGGAATAAGGTAATCCCGTATTAGCTGCTCTTTGGCAGGGGTATCATGGTTGCACCCACTCATTGTAGCTGGATTCTGTTATCGTATTATATTAATTACACTTTTAGGTTTAAGAAAAGTCAACTGATAATTAAAACTGTCAGATCATTAATTGACAAATCATTTATCCATAGTTGTATTATCATTGATCATTTCGTTGTCTGAATCATTATCATCATTGTCTTCATTGTCATAGTTGCTGTCATCGTCACTGTCATTGTTTACAATGGTGTGTAGGATATCGCCACTGTAAATACTAGAAAATTTCTTTGACCCACTGTTCAGCTGTTGCTTCGCAAAGTGTATTCCCTTATAACGTAAAGCCATCTCACCTAAGATAACACGTCGGGACATACAGGATGAAGAAACATACAAGAATTTCTGAAACAAAATAATAGAATGTAAATTAGTCCCCTGATAATTACAAATCGAGAAAAAGAGTTGCATGCACCGAAGCTTTTCAGATGCGGGAGTATATCACGTCTAAATTTTGTGTTTCATCATTACCAGTTTACTTTGGGTATTCCGGTCCCTTTAAGAGGGGATCATCGCATTATGGCTTCATTAGAATGGCTTAAACTATTAAATCAATGTTTTCCGCAGTTAGGTTGAATAATCCTTTGCGCAGTATACGCTGTTGGTATCTGTATATATGCTGTATTTTTATTTATACCTCGGACTCAACATCTTGGCCTGACGGACTTCCAGGGGGGTCTTCTTCAATTAATGCTGCTTCTACATACAAAAAAGGTCAGAAGAATGACTGCTTCAAAATAAAATAAAATACCAGAAAGGATGTTTTATCCTTTCCAGGTTTTTTCTAAAAGTAGCAATTGGTATGCAAGATGTAACGTTTGGACACATCTAAACATTGGATCAGGCTGAATGTGGTTAAAATTAAACATCCCGGTTTATCGCCTCGTTGTCATCACACATCTCCATATTTGAAAAGTAATCAAATGACGGTTTTTCTTATACCTGAATTAAGATTACGCTCCAGGTCTTTGATTTCTGTTTTCAACTTGGAAATAACGATATCTTTATAGTATTTTAAATACTGAAGCATTTCTTTCTTAATAAGAATTAGCTCCTCGTCCAGTCTTTTTAAATGTTCAAATTTGTCCATGATTTTACATTTTAGACGAACAGATATGTCTAGGAATAAATTTTAAGAATACAGTATATTAGGCAAAGTGCAAACTTTCACGCAACTAAATTATCAACACCTACAGATATTTACAGAATATATTCTGTATATGTACCATTGATTGTCCAAGGAAACATGCCATCGACCACAGCACACTCGTCGAGAGGTGTTTCATTTCCATGTACAGCAAGCTGTATTACGTTAAACATAAATATTTTTTTGTCGATACTTTTCTGATCAGCGGACATCTTTTGCCTTAGCTTTGCTCTACCTTTCGCTGAACCTTAAAAAATAAACCAAAAGAAATAAACCTTCATATCACATTAACGTAATCATACCGTTAAAGATGGCAAGAGTTAAATCACAAACGTGCCACCGCACAGAATGCTGCGTTTTTCATTTCAAACAAGACTTTTCACCCCCATATTCAAAGGCTGGATGTACATGAGACATCCATGTTAATCACAAAAACGTCGTCCGCTTAGCTATCTATATTCTCTATTATACTATCCACATACTTTCCAGTTTCCCAATGCTTGCTTTTCTCTGTGCTAGTGCAAACGATAACATTTCCAGTTCATTCTGAACGGACTTCAAAGCATTTTCCAAAAACAAAGTCTTTCCTCTATCGAGTAGTACTGCAGAGCACAGTAACAGCACCGCAGAGCTTGGCTGTAAGCAAGTTCACCCTCTGATGCTTGTCGTTGATTGTCGAATATTTTTCGATCACTTTCTTTGAAAGAGCACGAAGGTATTCTTCAGTCTCGGCGGAAGTGGTGTTCATAGTTGAGGGCAATAATGAGGTACCGGTTATCGCTGCAGTCAAAACGTAACACTCTTCTTCTTCGCTCGTATAGGAAAATGAGGTGCTTTCCAGTTCTATATACAAATGCAACAAATAACCTTATTGTGTATGAATTGATACTTTCTCTAAAATAGCTGTAAGACAGACAACTTACTGTATAGGCAATGTGCAATTCTTATCTGTAAATGCAGAATTTTAACCTCGTCTTATCTGAGATGTAATCGACGATAACTCGAATATAGTGTTTAATTTGTACTACTGTAATCGCCTTAAGTCTTGTTGTAGCACCCTTCAAAATCTCGTTAATAATTCATGAAGAAAGCACAAAGAAAAATCATAAGCGTGTCGTATCTTTACATGATAGAGATTTCCCTTGATTTACATAAACTTTAACTTTGATTTTCTTGACTTACACAACGTATTTTTTTGAAAATTACTTCGCCAATGAACTTACTAGATCGATCGTTTTTGAAGCAATTTGAAACATTCGCAGTGCGTGTTTTATCAGACCTAAAGATACTGGTCTTCGCCTCGTATCTTTATATCTGATAAAACACTGCTGCTCATGTTTTAAATGTTGCCACAAAATGTTAAATTAAAAAATTTAACTAATAACGCATTCCTTGTGCATAATTACCTTTTGCAACAAATTGAACATCACTCTTCCACTGCACAGAATTAACATTGTCCTGGGAAAGATTCACGCTAGAAAGCATTTCATCGAGTTCTTTCCTTGTGTTATCACATGCTTTTACAGACTGTTTAAAAAATAAAGTTTATAAAAAGCAACAATCAAAGTACTGTAGGAGATAAAAAATAATACAACTCCATAAAATAAGAAAATTAAAAAGGGCAGTATGATCCAAGTTTTTATTTTCTTAAACGAAAGTGCTCGTAAAACTGTATAATAACTTGTTTTGAAGATTTTTGTTCCCACGCTTAGTTCTTGAGATATTTCATTTTGTTTGTAACCATGTGACGTCATTTACTCAATTACATATATAATGAGATATCAGCAATTGTTGTGTATCTTTGCTATTTTTATCAAAATATTTCGAAAGATGCGGCGTGTTTGTTAATTTAACCTGCATCATTAAGCATACTGTGTTTTTTAACAAATTGATCAAAAATAGCAAAGATACACAACAATTACTGATATCTCATTATATATGTAATTGAGTCATTGACGTCACATGGTTACAAACAAAAGAAATATCTCAAGAACTAAGCATGAGAACAAAAATATATATATATAATAAATAAATATACAGTTTTACGAGCATTTTCGTTTAAGCTTTGGAGAATAAACATTTTGATCATACTGCCCCTTTAATAAAAAGTATAATAGTACAGAATCATGATTTTCATTGCATTTGTAGCATTAATTACCAATAGGCGACTAAATTATAAACATAAATTAAATGATACAGACAGACAGTACATATACTGCACACCAAGCAGGTGTTTTGAGAACCAACCTTTGCATATCTCTTACAGAGGGCATTGGACATATCACAAATTTTTCTTTTATTCCATGCAAGGGCATGCTCAGTTATTAATTCTTCTCGTGCTAAAATTGTATAAAACGACATTAAATAATAATTGGAATGTTATGCATGTATCATGAAAACTTACAGTACCATAGTTTACAGTACCTACGTTTTGCATCGGCAAAAGAACGGCAATATATTGACAATTTACACCCCAATGTTTTACCATATGTCGCCATTAAAATCATGTGTATTCTTATAGTATAATTGTATACTATACAGTATATATATATGCTTATTTATTAACATTTGGTAGTTCTTTGAAAATTATCTAATGTTTCAGGATATTCTTTTATGTTATTCTTTGTTTGTTTTTGTTAAGTTCTATCCGTTAAGTCTACTCTTTAATAATTTCACCGCACCCATCATATATACAGTAATGTAATTGAAAGCTAACCTAGAATGTCAAAAATGTTTCGTTTTGGAGTTGGAGTTGTTTTGTATTTTATAAATTATTATATTGTAGTATTATTAAATAAATAATACTTACATTCAGGCAACATGTACTTAGTAGTATTATATAGACAGCCTTGAAAGATAACTATTAATCTGTTCAACTTCTTCTCCGGTGGAATAACCAGTTCCTTCTTGCCATCGTCCTCCCCACAACACCTGTTTACAATACAATTTTTGTTTATAAGAATTTCTGTATTACTATATATTTACAGTACATTGCTGCGGAAGAATGGATGCTAAATACCTTAAGGCTTAACCTTAAACTTGTAATGGTAATTACTTTTTTAAAAACACCATTCATTATAAATCCAGCAGAATTTACCTACCTGGCATGTCCAATTATGCGCTTTTGCATGCATTACAGAAAAAGCGGGCTTTATTTCATGATTTTCTGACTTATCCAAATTTGTCTTTAGTGCCCATTTCCAATATTTGCAAATTATATCTTGCCAAATGTATTTCACATTATTTGGAACCATTTTATGGACATGGATGTAATTTGAATAGCCATAAATCTCTCCACGAAACATGTTTACTGCCCATTGAGCTACAGCATGACGGCAACCCGCAATTTCCAGTCCTGTTTCGTCCAGGTGAATCTTTCGTTTTCCTTTGTTTCCAGCAGCTCGCCAATTAGTTTCCCCACATTTCCCATCATCAGCGAAGTTCTTTAATGTAGAAAATGAAACATTTCAAAATTGATCTGGAATTAGTATATGAATATAATAAATCGTGTAATCTGCACGGTTCGTTCTATAGCTACTGTATTACCCATCAAGCATATACACCATCATACATGCATGTATGAATTTTAAACCTTTTGAATAATTTAAATGTAATATACAGTAGCCGTTTCACTATGTATATGCAAGTAGAAGCCCACTTAAACACATTAATTGTTCTAAAAATCCATTGAATATTGACGGAGGGGCAGGATACTGTAGGCAAAACAATGTGTTGATTTCTGACAGTAATTTAAATATATTCAGTGACGCTTAATTTATACAGTATCTTATAATAATTTATTTTCACACTTCATAAAGTATCAACATGTTGTGTCACCAACCAACCAACCAACCAACCACCAACCAACCAACCAACTAAATAACTACAACCAACCAACCAACCAACCAACCAACCAACCAACCAACCAACCAACCAACCACCAACCAACCAACTAAATAACTACTGTCAGTACTGTATTAAGCCCACATAACTAACTAACTAGCAAACTAACTGACTATATAATTGTAAGTAGTTAACTGATTATAACAAACTAGCTATTCTCGAGCTACAGTAATACTCAACTTAGACTTTGGTCTTTTAATCTAGGGAATATTGAAGTGATGCTCAATTCAAAATACCTTACAGAAATCTTTTCTCAATACGTATTATACATAAATCAAATAGGTATGTATATCTACGTATATACATCACACATTTGAGGTTGAGTTACCTGAACTTGTGGTCTTGAATAGACTTTTTTAAGGTGCTCGCTGACATGCGTATTAGACAAAATAAACAGGTCTCCGTAGTACGACTGACTTTGCTCCCTGTAGAGGAGAAAAGAAATTAGATTTCAGCAACTGGGAAAAAGGCGTCAACAACATCAGCAAATGGCGTTGCAAATCCATTTGCGTAATAGATACTTATATTAATATATATTATCCGCATTTTACAACATTTCGCAACGAAACTTTGGAATATTACTAATTTTGTGATGCTCTTTCAAGCTGTGATGAAATTTTTGTCTATTACGCAAGTGGTCAATTGCCTTGAAAGGATTTCCACTTAAGCCGGTTTCCATTAAGCGGAATTTTCCGCAAGGAGCGGAATTTTTTTTTGTCTTTTCTAATTAGTTCCACCCGAGAAATCACAAGACAAAGAAAAATTACGCTCCGCGCGCAAAATTCCGCCTAGTGGAAAACCGGCTTTGGAACGTTCAACACATATATATATGAATAACATTAGATATGCTAGAAGCTCGACAGAGATATTGCATACATGCATGTATTAACATTTTGTATCTTTCAACTATCAGCCAGCAATCTTCGACATGATTATCACTTTACCTGTCAACTGCAGACTGACAGTTGAAGGCATCTGATCAATCAAACGTTAGCCGCATATGATTATAACTACACCATACAAAATCTATACATACTGTATATGCAGTAGCAGTTAATATATAAATCTACTTTCCATTAAAGTTTTGAAATATGAATTTCAACAAAACTTAGAAAAACTTTACAAATATTCATTTCAAATGAGACATATTGATCGGGGCTGTAGGATGAATATAACTAGATGGTTTAACATAATACCTTCCTGAATGTTTGTATCTGCATAACTTCATGTTGCCATCTACGTGACAAGAGTGTTGATCTGAATGGCAACTGGGACACAACATCCATTGCTTTGACTGTTCCTTTTCCATTTCATAATAAAAGTATTTCCACTCACGAAAAGCCTTCGTGAATGTTCGTGGATTCACTGACCCAAACTACAAAAGGCAATTAATAAACTGCATACAAAATTAAAGTTATTTTGCATGGATATATATGTCAGGTGTATTTTTAAATTTTCTTTCAACCGAAATGGGTTTTTCCCACTTACATATGCATAGCATAGCCGTGCATTCAACATATTGTAATCAGACAATCCTTGATATTTAACAGTAGTACCGACATTAGCAAGGCAAACTTGGTGCAACTACAACTTTTTTGCTAATTAAAAATAACATTAAAATAATTAAAATTTGATCTTTTTCCTTCATTCATATGGCAAGTGACTTATTGTAACTTTAACTCAAACTTGTACACAAATCTAAATCTCCTATTGCCTATAACACACGATCTGATCTTACCGATACTGCACTTGGCTGGAAAACATGGCTACATGGATCACATACTGTATCATTAGTTTTTGGGGAACCTGCCCGATATTGCCTTCTGATTAATTCTGCAAGCAAAACACTTTTACGATTAATTCAACACACCCTTCCTTTTGAAATGGTGAAATCCTCCAAAGATCTGATAAAGCTTGACTCAGAACAACCTGGCATTCTCTTTTGCTTTTTGTTCCACAGCAAAAATAATACAATACACACAATACATGATGGTGAAGGACCAGATTTATGAATAAACGTTGACTAACATACCATAGATATACTGTATTGTTATTCTGATTAGTTTCACTGTAAATTCTATAGTATGTAGTACAGTAAATATACTCAACACTCAGATTACAGTACTTACTGTAATCAAGCCATTAAGCTGCAATGTGCCATACTTTATAAATTTACAGTCACTTTGTATTTAATGCCAGATGATTTTACTCATTAAATTTAGAGCATTCTTGTACATCAAAGGGTTAAGATATCATGATTACAGATGATAATTAACCTATAATTGGGTCTACAAAAATTCAATCAATACTGTGTGTGAGCTTTATGGAAACCTTCTACAGTACCTTAGTCCTTAACTTGTGAAGTAAACACAGTCAGGATCTCACTACTTGGCACAGGGTAAAAGGTAGATTCTTTAGAGCAGCCAAGACACAATTTCCGAACAGGATGAAAAGGAACATAGCACTCTAAGTTATACAAAATATATTGAATTTAAAAAGTTCATAATATACCTTAATTATGTTTTAAAAAGCAATCCTGTAATATCTTAAATTTCATATCATCATTAAGCTGCATACTGTAGCTTCCCCATTGACATCTGACGAGTAAAATCATCTGGCGTTAGACAAGTATAAAAATAAGTAGGGGCGCACTGGGGTGCATTGCGGCTCAATGGGTTAACTAGAGACATTGTCAGATTTTTTGGTTAATTTATTAACCCAGCTGCAGAGCTTTCCCATTGATGAGTAAAATGATCTGGCGTTAGACAAGTAAAAAGAAATATACTAGGGTGCACTGGGGCACATTGCGGCTCAATCGGTCAATAGAACAATAGCCTGAAGAACTGCATGCAAGCATTGAGCATGTGACATTCTAATGTAGCATTCACATACCCACATCAATCACTAGCCCATTTTCATCCAGGGACTGTGAGGGTTGAAGAGGTCTGAAATGATTTTCAAACCAGCTTTGTCTATCATGGAAGGGCTTATCATGATGAACTGTCTTATCATAGGCCAATTATCATAGGCCAATTATCACCACACTGATGGCATCTTATCAAGCCTGGATGTTCATCACAATTGGAACATAATGTGGCTTCAGCAACTGATTCATGCTGAAGCATGGTTTCAAATATTAATGACCTGTGTTCTTCCCATACAGAATGAAGTTCTTCCATACGTTCAGACCATTTCTTGGTATTCCCCTTTTCTGAACCCAAAAGCCACTGCATTCTGATATAAGATTCTCTAACTCTTCATCTGCATTAAAAAAACATGGTAATTTAACATCACAAAATGGTAATTTAACCAATTCAAAAAACCTTTGAATGCTCTCTGAATAACTGGGTAACAAAGCTGTAACACTAGTTTTCAACCATGAAAGTATTGGTATGCTATAAATAAAGCTATATACTGGTATTGCATGAAATTTAGGGCAAGAAAGTTCAAAGCTACAAATTTCCAGCTACAAATGGTGGTCATATGTTGGTAACCTAATTCTCCCCTTCAATGCTTTGAGAAGTGTCCACCACTGGTGGTTAATTAAAGACACAGATTGACACAGAGTAAACCACCACAACATATTGCAATTCCTGTAACCACTTTTTTTTCAAATTGAATATATATAACAAGCCCACAGATATGAAACAAGTCATCCATGTCAGTATTGGGTTACAAGTGTGTATATTGGATACCTACCAATATCGATGTCCCTTTGAGTGTGACAGTCATCTGTTCCAAAATTGTCATTGACATTGATAGTATCCAACAAATGGCTTTCTTTTTGCTGGTTAACACCTGGAATTATATAATTTAATCCATTGAGCCGCATTGCGCCCTACTTTTTTTTTACTTGTCTAATGCCAGGCAATTTTACTTGTCAATGGGGAAGCTCTGCAGCTTAATGGGTTAAATTGCAATTAATGTAGATAATTAATGTAGTTAAATGTACTTGCCAGAGGCTTAAATGTGCCTGTACAAAGATATATATCCCACACAAACTCTGTTCACATATGGATGCTGGACCGGTCCACTGTAGTTATTTTTATTTTGTTGGGTTTCTTAGAATTTTCCCATACGGTAGTGTAATCACTAACCCGGCTCACTGGCAGAATTATGTTGGATGATATTTTCTCATATGAAAACACAAAACAAATTCAACCTGGGTGATCTATCCAAATTAACAGACTGTGGACCTGACAAAGGGACCGGCTTTTGATGGAAACATCAGAATCTATCATTATATTTTTCGGGTTATGAAAATCAACTGCTTGAAGATCGATTGCTCAATGTGAATGATTTGTGTTCAATATATGGCTTTTAATTTTAATCGCTTTGTACTGTAGTGCAACTCCAACATACTGTATATACCTTTTGTCTTGGTTGATCCGTGACGAGAGCGATATGGTGTGTGTGTCATCCTCTCAGAGCCAACTCGCAGTAAGCGAAAATGAGAGGGCTTTCTTTGCCGCCGTTGTTTTGGTCCATCCTCTTTTGCCAATAGGGCTAAACCAGCGTTCACAACCTCTTCGAGTGTGTCGGATTTTCTCCTTTTACAAGCTGTAAAACAGTTTAATTAATCATCAAATATTTTGCGTCAAATATTGTCGACAATCTTAAAAATTTGCATATATATGAATATTAAAATTATAAAGCCACTCACGCTTTGGACGCTTTTCCGCCATTTTGACTTTTCCCAATGCGCAGATCATACCAAATTTACGTTCTTACTGAGTTTCCCCTAGATAGATGATTAGTATCTATTTGCACATTTTTGTCAAATGATACTATTCATGTAAGCATTGGTAAAGCAGATAATATTGGCAACGTTTCTGAGAGGAATTCATATTCAAATATGAGATAAATTGTTTAGAAACAGTTTTCAATTTCAATTCATGTGAAAAACGCACAACGTTCGAAATGCAGTTCTGGTAAAAAAGGCAACCTGCTGCCCCCGTGCTGCCCCCGCACTCTTCAGGCAACAGGAACAGCTGCCCCCGTGGCTCCGGCGCCCCTGTATGAGGGGATTGAAAGTATGTTTTGGATGAAAATATGTCATAACACCGCGAGTCGTATTTACAAGATGTCTATTTGTGAATTAGTTTTTACACGAGATTATTTTGAACCACCTTGTCGTTACAGTTCAGCATTACCCTGTCGTATGCATAAAGACTTTTTTTTTCATTGGTTGGGGGTTTATTTGAATGTCGACGGCTAAATAACAATCAACACCCTATATTGGGTAGAAATAGTAGAGATGCTGTTTTCGAGAAGGTATTTAATAAAGCGTTAAGGGATCATGCAGATGATATAGAAGCTATATTGTATATTTTAAAACATACACGTGTACTTGTGTCTTTGTATATTGTTCAATTGGCAAGATTTGAGATTTATCATCGTTATGGAAGATACCATATTGGATAGACGAATGAATTGTGTACTAAATAGTGTGGAATTTAATAAAGCTTTCCAGAGATTAAAAATAAAAATGGAGAATGACCATATTAGGAAATTTAATGAAAGATTAAAAAATGAGAATGAAAGATTAAAAAATGAGAATGACCAAATTAAGGTATGGACAAATTAGGACATAGATAATTTTATCAATATCTAAAAAAGTGAATGATCAAATTATGTACATATAGGAGTGTAATATAGTAAAGTTAAAAAGAGTTAGTTAGTTAAAGTTTAATAAAATAAAAATAAAAAATAAAAAATAAAAAAGAGAATGCCGTATGTTTATGATACTTATAAATCATCTAAGTGGGAAATTGAAGTTGCTAAATGGATGGAGGGCAAAACATTTTGTATTTGCGATCCTAACAATTGCATAGCTGCACCGCCAAAGGAAGAATGGAATGTTGAAAAATTAACAGCGGTTTTGGTTGAAAAGGGTTTGATACCGGTTATGATTCAAAATGATAGTTATTTGTATACCGTATTAATGGCACAAATGCATGTGCAATTGCTACGTAATTTGGTGGTACCCAGGGCTGTGACACATGGGAATTTTTATACAAATAGCCAACCCAAAAACTATATTTTGGGTGAAGCGTTTTCTACAAGAACCAGGAGTTTGGAAACCTTGGAAAAAGCAACTGGTGTAAATCTTAATTATTGGTGGAAATTGAAAGCATACCAGGAGGCTAGAGTAAAAGCTCAACCCTTTGTGGAACGCATGAACAAACGGGTTAGCTTTTATACTTATCATATATTTTTTGTACTTTCTACAAGCTTTTTTCTGTAATATTCTTGGTCTAATTTATCGATTATTCGACAAGCTGTACAGTGACAGTTACATATGCCCAATCTACCCTCTAATTCTTCTATACAAAACATTTACAATTTTCGTTAAACATAGCTATTTTTTATTTAGGATCGTCTTGGTGGGAAGATGACACGTAGTATGACAAAAGAAAGGGGGCCGTGTTTAAATCCTTATGCGAAGGAAGGGTGGCATTGTTCATTAAAGTAGTTGGATTGTTTAAAAAAGTAGTTAGTTTTTATTGTTAGTTAAACGTAAAGGAACAGTATGGATATGGTTGTTAAAATTATATTTTATTCGGGAATTTGATACGGTGGCTGATTAGGGCCATCCTCAATTTTTTTTTATTACGTTTTAATTTTTTTCTGATTACCATTTTACTTACCCTCGTTTATGCAGTTAGTTTTCAGCTTATTTCAAAATATCGACTTATAACACGAGATCTCGATTTAGAATACGAGATCTCGACTTATAACACGAGATCTCGACTTAGAATACCAGATCTCGACATATAAACACGAGATCTCGACTTATAAACACGAGATCTCGACTTATAAACACGAGATCTCGACTTATAACATGAGATCTCTACTTATAACGCGAGATCTTGACTTATAAACACGAGATCTCGACTTATAAACACGAGATCTCGACTTATAACACAAGATCTCGACTTATAACACAAGATCTCGACTTACAACACGAGATCTCGACTTACAACACGAGATCTCGACTTACAACACGATATCTCGACTTATAATGCAAGATCTCGACTTATAAACACGAGATCTCGACTTAGAATACCAGATCTCGACTTATAAACACGAGTTCTCGACTTATAAACACGAGTTCTCGACTTATAACACAAGATCTCGACTTAGAATACCAGATCTTGACTTATAAACACGAGATCTCCGACTTATAAACACAAGTTCTTGACTTATAAACACGAGATCTCGACTTAGAACACGAGATCTCGACTTATAACACGAGATCTCGACTTAGTTTACACGAGATCTCGACTTATAACGCGGGATATCGATTTATAACGCGAGATCTCGACTTGTAAACACGAGATCTCGACTTGTAAACACGAGATCTCGACTTGTAAACACGAGATCTCGACTTATAACACGAGATCTCGACTTATAAACACGATATCTCGACTTATAAACACGATATCTCGACTTATAAACATGAGATCTCGACTTATAAACACGAGATCTCGACTTATAAACACGAGATCTTGACTTATAAACACGAGATCTCGACTTATAACACGAGATCTCGACTTATGAGCACGAGATCTCGACTTAGGACACGAGATCTCGACTTAGGGCACAAGATCTCGACTTAGGACACGAGATCTCGACTTATAAACACGAGATCTCGACTTATAACACAAGATCTCGACTTAGAACACCAGATCTCGACTTAGAATACCAGATCTCGACTTAGTTTACACGAGATCTCGACTTATAACGCGGGATATTGATTTATAACGTGAGATCTCGACTTGTAAACACAAGATCTTGACTTATAAACACGAGATCTCTACTTATAACACG
Source organism: Paramuricea clavata (assembly GCA_902702795.2). NCBI lineage: Eukaryota > Metazoa > Cnidaria > Anthozoa > Malacalcyonacea > Plexauridae > Paramuricea > Paramuricea clavata. The sequence continues at coordinate 36,513 of CACRXK020000604.1, forward strand.
AGATCTCTACTTATAACACGAGATCTCGACTTATAAACACGAGATCTCAACTTATAAACACGAGATCTCGACTTATAAACACGAGATCTCGACTTATAAACACGAGATCTCGACTTATAACGCGAGATCTCGACTTATAACACGAGATCTCGACTTATAACACGAGATCTCGACTTATAAACACGAGATCTCGACTTATAAACACGAGATCTCGACTTATAAACACGAGTTCTCTACTTATAACACGAGATCTCTACTTATAACGCGAGATCTCGACTTAGAACACGATATCTCGACTTAGAAACACGAGATCTCGACTTATAAACACGAGATCTCGACTTATAAACACGAGATCTCGACTTATAAACACGAGTTCTCGACTTATAAACACGAGATCTCTACTTATAACACGAGATCTCTACTTATAACGCGAGATCTCGACTTATAAACACGAGATCTCAACTTAGAACACGAGATCTCGACTTATTAAACACGAGATCTCGACTTATTAAACACGAGATCTCGACTTATAAACACGAGATCTCGACTTAGAACACGAGATCTCGTCTTATAATGCGAGATATTGACTTATAACGTGATATCTCGACTTAGAACACGACACATGGCCATATGCGTACGCTGGCCATTTGTGCAGCGGCTTCATAAACATCAAAAGGAATTAAAGATGGCTGACACTCGAACAGAGACAGGAGGAGGAGTAGATGAGGTGAGTTATTGACTGATATGAAATCAAATATGACAAGGAGACAAGGACCTAATGTCACTCTTGTTAACCACAAGAAAGTTGTTACTTTTGCATTTGTGAAGACAAACTTTGAATTATGTATTTTCGTTTCAAGCTTTGGCTGAGAATTGTATGTTTTTGTTTATTGTGCTATAGAAATTGTTTATATCAAATATGTTTATATTGCTTTCAAAATCACTTATTTCTATATTTGAATTCAATTTTATTTTACAGGTGTTGGATTTTTTAAAAGGAAGAGGCATTTCCGAGCCTTTAATCCTGACCAATTTTGAGAATGAAAAGGTATTGAATGATACATTTCTTGTAGCCGGGAATTAGTCAGTTAAAAATATCATTGAAAATATTTTCTTCGAAGCTAGTAATTTTGTAATAGCAATGTTGAATTGTTCAAAGGCACAATATGGCATTTTATGTATTGTAAGTTTTAAAATTAATTAAAATGATTATTTTTAATTTATGTATTTGAAATTAAATTATGCACAAAAATAAAGGTGGCTCAATACAGTTTTAAAACAAATATAGGTACGCAAGGCTTATGTGTATCAGCGCATAATGCATTGATGTTGAGGGAATTGAATTTTTCATAGCAATTGGGCAAAATTGTGCTATTTTTTGAAATTATATTTGTGCTTCATGTAAAGAATATTTACATACATACAAACTTTACAGGCGTTCTGTGACCCCCGTCCGCGATCATATCAGATCATGTCAGTGGCATCTGGTAATTACTAAAATAACATCGCCCAAAGTTCGAAGTTTTATATTCAAAATTCCAAAGAATTTTCTCGTTGAAAACCGCTGAATATTTTTCATCTACAACTTTAGAAAGTGGGAAATATTTCAAGATGCATGGGCCATCATCATTCGAATATTTACCATCAAAGAACAAATATGATTGGTTTATACTTTATTTTGTCTAAACTGATACATTCCCAATTTCCCATGCACATGCAAATTACATCCTCTGAGAAAATCCACAAACTAACCCCTCTGAAATTCCTTGACGTGGCTAGAAAAACAGTAAATGCCATACCATCACAATATTTACTAAATCTCAGCAGATCCCTTTATTTACATGTTACTGTATATTCTGTATATTTAGATTTTCTGCATTTGTATTTTAGCGAGTGCCGGTGGTTGTCTAGGGTGTTGCATGCATTCGTACATGCTGCTAATTGGTGGTTCGAATCACGCAATGGCAAATATTTTGTTTTTCGTTCTCATATTTTATTCTTTAATAATTCTCCTAAGACTGCTTTTACAATACAGGGGAGTTACTATTGTATGACTGTAAATTACTATTATTAAATTGCCCCCTTCTTTCAAAATTTGATAAATTATTTTTTAATAGTCGAGGCCATTTTGTAGTTCGCGCCAATTTCCATAATTGTGTTAATTAATGCTAAATGTTGAGCCGCTGACATCATCTGATTTGATCGCGGACAGGAGTCACAGAACGCCCGGGATAAATTGACTACCTTATTTAACCACGCTAGCCTGAACAATCATTAGGAGGCTTATTTCCATAAGGGGCGTGAAATATAGAATTAATTATTTACAAATTAAAAAAAAAAGAAATATGAAAAAAGATAAAATAAGACTAGCTAGATTGCAGAATAGGGAACAAAAAAATACAATGATTTTTCATGCACAATCATGCATGAGCAAGTTTCACCTCATTCTTTGTTTTAATATTGATTAACCAGTGACTTCTAAATTAAGAGGAATAGTTCCAAGACATGCTTAATGAAAATCTATGGGCACTTATCGAGGTCACAGCAAATGGCCTAGTATTACTTTGATGAAACCAGGGCCTTAGGTAGACCGCTAATTTGGGGCGGGGTGTGTGCATATTCCTATATTCGTATTCTGTCTGACGGATTTCTTTTGAAGGTGATTGTTTTTACGGTATCTGAACATGAATACCCCCTTCCCCCCAATTATTGTGTATAGCTACGGCCCTGGATAAAGGAGGCCCAGGCAATCCATGCTTTTATATTTGTATATACAGTAATACAGAAAATAATCACTGAATTTTTTGTGGATTGCGCAGGCCGCTCGTGGGGAAATGACAAAACGCGGACCCCAGGTCTGTGGACTACCTTCGTGGACCTGGTCCATGGATTACCTTTGTGGACCACGGACCACTCCCGTGGACCACTCTCGTAGACCACTCTCGTGGACCACTCTCGTAGACCACTTGCGAGACACCAGATTTTTGGGGTTTGAATTCTTGACTGTGCATGGAAAAATGTGCTCGAGTTCAGTCATTATTATCATTGTGGAAACTTTACACAAAATGTGAAGTTCTAAATCCATTCACTATATGACCATTCTAAAATATAAGTGTGCAATTACGACTTTAATGCAAAGTTTCCGAATATATGCCCTTAAGATTGGTAGTTTTTTTTCTCGATCGCTACAGAAAATGCAAGAAAAGCAGTAATCGTGCTTCAAAAATTAATATTTTTGGGAGAGGACCTTCAGGCATTGAAAGGTCACTGCAACTTACGACTTCTACAGTTCAAGTGATTTTTTAACAGTAAAATTCGAATAATTCAGTAAAATCCTTTTACCTTTCCCCCTCCAGATTCTCCACAGTATTCCTATATTTTTTAACGAACCCTGACTACATTTTTTCAGCATTTTTACAGACTTAGTATTCACTGTTCATCAACAAAAACTGAATTGATTGTGAAATAAATAATGGAAATGAATAATGAAATAGTTCCCGCCAATCTCGGCTTCCTAAACTCGGGTTAATACGGATAGTGCTTGGTCTATTGTTCGGTAGGCGAAATTTCGCAAGTGGTCGACGAGAGTGGTCAGTGGTCCACGAGTGTAGTCCATGGACCAGGTCCACGAAGGTAGTCCATGGACCTGGGGTCCGCGTTTTGTCGTTTCCCCCGCTTGTGGCCTGTTTTGCTATTTATATTTTTGAAACAAACAAGCATAAAATGAACAACTTGCATATGCAAATGTCATGTCAGGCTGTATCGCAAAGGCTGACATTTGGTTAGTTGCATGTTTGCAAATGCAAGGAGTATGAGTCTAGTTCTAGGCAATATGTTGGATCTGTTTCCATTTTTGCAGTTTTTTCTATTTATGTACAGTTAAACTGAAGGGCAAACAGTTTAATTTCTATTTTGTCTTTGATTGGTTGTATGAATCATATCCTTTGCCAAGATTTGTTGTTACCTGCAATAGTACAAAGTTTTGTAATTTGTATTAATTGCTTTCTGGAAGGTATAAAGGTTCCTTTAGTAGGTTTCTTGTAAATAAAGCTATACAATCCATCTGACTTTTAATTTATGTATTGTTATTAATGATGGAAAACAGCCTTGTCACATAAATGCAAATTTGTGTGTTGATGACGTGATTGAGCACTAAATCTATCTGGCAGCTGGGGAACGTATTCAACAAAAATATTTACACCTAAAAACATGACATGTATAGCGTAGGAACTTTGTCATGATAATCGAACTGGGACAGACTGACCCTTTTTGATTACTTCAATGTATAGCGTTGCAAATATGTACAGTTTTCGTTCAAACACGTCAAACATACTCCTCTCTTACCTCAAATTTACCTCCCAAAATCTGGGGAGGTACTTCATGAGCTCCAACCAAGATATATAAAGTTAATCGGCATGCTTCTATATTAAGTACAACATAATTATCAATAGTTCAAGTAAATCTTATATGAATGGTATAACAGTGATAATATAAATTAATTTTCTTTTGAAATAGATGGATGTTGCAGCCGTATCATCAGCTACACATGAATGTCTTACAGATTTAGGGCTACATGCAAAAGGGGATATTTTTGCTTTGAAACCATTTTGTCATTGTCGTCAATTAACATTTACCAGTAAGAATGTAGTGGATGATGAGACAAACGATTATGAGGATAGAAAGAGGAAACTTCTGGCACAACTGCAAACAGGAAGCCAAAAGAAAAGGAACAAATCTGTTGACAAACATTCTAGTTCCAGCATGTCTAAGAGACCTGTTCAAAAATATAAAACACAAAATATTTCTTGGTTGGCTTCATTATTCTGAAAAAAAAGAATGGTTTGTAGCAGTGAGACTAAACAGTGGAGGAGGAACCAGAAGATTAGATGTTGGGAGCCATTTCAATAAGGAGCTGCTTATTGAAGAAGGCATATACCGATTGATTCTTCAGACGTCGACAATGAGGATAGAGGACTCACAGATGAAGACATTAAAATGAGCACATCAGATAATGAAGAAATCATAATAGAAAGTGGAAGTGAAAACGACGATGAAGTTCTAATGCATCCCGTTTTTGATAGTGGTACAACACTTATTGGTTCTTCAGAAGAAAGGCAAAACCTAATGGAAGAGCAAGACCAGTTATTTCAAGAATCATTAGATAACGATCGTCGTAAGGAAAAACAGTATATCAGAAGCCAAGGAAATGGAAGGAAATGAAAAAAAACGTTTAGAACAACTTAGACAAGCGAGACTCGAAAACGTTCCACCAGAACCACATCCACAGCTTCCTCATGTAAGAATAGCCGTGAATCATATCTTCATGGGCAAGATTGTTCATTCTAGATAGTATGATTGTCCTAGATAGTATGCAGGCAGTTTATGATTGGGTTGGCTCTTGTGCACTTCATCCAGAGCACTTCAATCTTTCTCAATGCCAAGGACAAATGATTATGCCATCTGATCCAATTGCAAATGTGGCGAACTGTACTCTCTACATGGAAGTATCAATGAGCCCAGTGCAAGTTCGTGAACAACAAGAAGTGCTTGCTTCAGAAAACGACATCCTTCCTGATACAACTAGGTAGGCACCAGCGTGGATCTTACAAGCCATGGATGATATCTTTTGATTATTATTTTGAATGATTCAAACTTTTTATTTACTGTTAATGCTGCAACCATTGCCGTAGCGATCGGGGGGATGTGGGGAGTGCAACATCTCCCACCCCCACATAATTTTTCATGAGTAATTTGAGGTAAATTTCCAGCAGATTTTCAGGTGAATTCAGGTAATTCTCAGGGCATAAAAAAGGAACTCTGTGCTCTGAATTAGAATTAGAGTTAACAATTGACCAACTAGTTAAAGAAGTTCAGACGCGTGGCCAAATACCCTTTCTGACGGGGACATGACCAAATACCATTTCTAACGATCTGGAGACTCCAAATTTCCGAAATTTTCCCAATTTTCCTAGTCACATTAAATTGTTTAAGTAACACTGTTATATTGATCAGTAGTTATTTTTCTCATCTCCATTGTTAAGCAGTACTAAAACATTGAAATCTTGGGTAGGAAAGACTAAAAAAATGCTATTTCCGACGGTCTAGAGAATTCAAATTTTCAAATTGAATGGGACTCGAGTCCCAAAATCAGGCAAAAACCGTTAAGGTGGCTCAATACAGTTTTTAAGAAAATGGAAAATTCACGACTTAGATGCGTTTTTTGGACAATTATTACTTGTTGATAAACAAAAAGTACCTTACTTATATAAAACAACATCTAAGGAGTTTGAATTTTTGCACAAAAGTTATGCAACTGCCGTTGCTATGGCAACAACGACGTTTCAAGTTGGCGGATATTTTGGCTTTAAAGTAATTTAACTCGTACTCAGGCATGTCAATGCCTGGGTCTGCCCACGCTTGGATGATATCTTGCGCGCGTGTTGCACGCGCGATCTGTCAGTAATGCGTCTGTTAGAATATTCACCCCTTGTGTGAGTATTTTAGTGAATTCGGGCATTTGCTTCAAATCAAAATATAGTATATATGAGCGACAGGATTATTTTGGAATATGCAATGCCAAGAAGTCGGTATACTATTGAGTTTTGATGTAATAATTGGCTCTTTGTATAGCAATAAGTATTGTATCATTTGCGACAGCTGACCTTTGAACTGCTGATAAATAAAAGCTTCTTATAGTGCGCTATCTTGCGATTATTCAGTATTAATTGTTGACTGTTTCTTATTTTCAATGAAAAATTGCTTGTGAATTACAAATTAATAGCACATATAGTTCACTCGGTCTTTTCCACCATGGCATACTTCCCTTCAAGCATTAACTATGCTTCAAGATATCAGCTTGAATGCGCAATGAATGTTGTTATTGGAAATATAATATCCCTTACAATAAGCGGCAGACTGTTTCATTATGGCGCGTGAAATTCATCACGCGAAAAACGCGTTCGACTTGCAGCAGGGTAATTTGACGAAATTTTGCTATGTTTGTTAGCTAAAAACATTAACAAGGGAACAAAGTTTCCTGCGTTAATTTGGAAACCGTACATTTATTTGTAGATAACATTTAATGACGCGATTAACATTTGTTTGATGCCGATCATCGTAATATAGCCGCATAAAATAATGAAACGAAGCCTAAATGTAAACTTTCCGAATTTATTCAATAAACAGTGATATTATGTGTGAATGATTATCGCAATTCTGCGTCCTCCCAGTCACGAAATATACTGCTGCAGAGCCTCTGAATAAAAAGTATTATTTTTTGTGTTGTTTTTTGAAATATACATCACGTGATCGTTGCCATGACAACGAAAAGTAGGTCATCTTTTAGAATCTCCTTTGATAAATCATATAAAACTTGAATGGTAATAATCAAGGCCATACTTATTTTTTTATGATTTTTTGTTTATTTTCGCTAAATACACAGACTGAGACCCAGGCATTAATGTACCTGAGTAAACGACAATTAGTCATAATTTTTTTTGGTCCACAGAAATTTTTTTAAATTGTACACATGTTACGATAATTGATTATACTAAGAGAAATCATTTTTTAAAATAAAATACTTCTAAATCGTGTATCGAACCACCTTAAATTGGAAAACTTCAGGTAAATCTAACCTCCCCAACGCAAAGTCGTGGCAACGGCCCAGGCTGCAACACATACATGCGTACTGGCCCAGAACATCACTACTGTCTGGCCATTAAAACCAACACTTAGGTCTTTAATTAAGGTTAGGGTAAATACCGGTCTCACATGTGGAGGGTTAAGTAGGCTAAGTTTTTAGGTTACCATCGTAAACTCGCACTTTTGTTGCGCAGTAATAAAAAACAGGGAAAATCGAATTTGGCAAAAATTATTACATTCAATTTTAACTTACACAGTTCGAACACGCCTCCCTTTCTTAAAGGGGGAAATTCGCCTTCTCAAAAAAGGGCATGAATTTTTTTAGTTATGATGGCCATTTCTTAAAGGGGGAAATTCGCCTTGTCAAAAAAGGGCATATGGGTTGTGATGGGCGGTTACTGAAAAGGCACTTTAAAATTAATCAGTTTAAATGGGGGCGAGCAGAAAACTATATAAATAGATATTGAGTTCATGTTCATTATTTTGTTGATAAAAGTTTTTACGGGTATTACACAACATTAAGTCTGCACCATTTGCTTACACATTAACCTGTCAAATTTTGTTATTTGATAAAAGTTGTTCTTAAATAGGGAGGGGGGAAGGATGAAAAGTTTAAAGAGGGGACATTGGTATAAGGGGGGGGGAGATGCTTAGCATACGAACAGCAGGATTGGAGGATCCCATTATAACTATAAGTGAATGGTTACTGTCCGCTTCACTTGAATAGTTATTCATTTATGCAGTGATTCTTACCTTTTTTCTTTATTATTTCTCTTTGACAAGAAGCGCCATTCCTGATATCTGGATGGAAGATGACAAACCATTAAGTGAAAGTGAACGATCCAGCAAAGAACATTATAGTCATTTAGAGGAAAAAAGAAAATCTGCATATGACAAAATACAGGGTGTACGGATCGTCAAAGTTACAAAAGATAACATAGTGAAAGATCTCATCGAACTGTACAAGGATCCCAGCATCAGTAATAGTCGCCTTCTAATGGAGATCGCAGGACAAGAAGACGCTGTTGGAAATGGAGTACTAAGAGAGGCGTACTCTTTATTTTGGGACAATTTGTTGGCGAACAATACCATGGGCGAAACCGAGTTCACAATTCCAATGGCACCTCATTTCACTTTTGAAGACTACGTAAGCATCGGGAGAATAATCACCCATCAATTTGTTCAATGTGGTGCTTTTCCTGTTAGAATTTCTCAAGCATCTATCACACAAGCACTGCTTGGCGATGTGTCCCCAGAGACGCTGATTTCTTCGTTTCTTAAACTCTTGCCTCCTAGAGAGAGAGAAATAATTGAGAAAGGTTTAAGTGATAGCACGGCGTTTTCCCAGGATGAAATAATGGAAATATTAGAAGATTACAACATCAACACGTTGCCGACTACTGCGAATTTAGCTTCCCTTATTACCCAAATAGGAAGAAATGAATTCGCACAGAAGCCTTATCTATGTCTGCTTAGGATTCGCCGAGGTATGGGCCCAATGTGGGACGGTGTGAGTGAGAAGGATATTGCATCTATATATAATCTTTGTCAACCAACAACACAACGTATCATTGACCAAATATATATGGTACATAAAGATCCCAAAGATGCTCAAATCATGAGATGGCTGCAACGGTATCTCAAAATATGTAGTGATGAAGCACTTGTCAACTTCCTCCGTTTCTGTACTGCGACTGATGTTATGCGACCGGAATGCTGCATTAAAGTATCCACCGAGTTCATGCCTCCAGCAGCCATTCGTCCTAAATCTCGCACTTGTTTTGGTATCATCGTTTTGCCAAGAAATTACACATCTTTTACGCAGCTTAGGAAGAACATGGACTTTTACCTTCGTAATCCAAATTTGTGGGACTTAAGTGATTAAGTGCTTAAGATTATGTGGCTTATCTAATGCTAAAAAGACTTAATACTTTATTCCTTTCGTGTAGTGAATTGCTTTATATTCCCACGAAAAGCGATTCCAGGAACAACATTCAAATTTGGTTGTTAATTGACTTTTGACATTTTGTTAATGAACGCCTATATAGATAGATGTAGACATAAGAATTTAATTAATAGGCATATATGTTGAGTTTATATGTGGAGAAACGCTGTGGCATAATCATCAGTAGAAGGTTAATATTATTGAGTGCGGGCTAAATAGTGGGGGGTGGCACATGGTTTATCATGTTTATATTCTTTTTTTGTACACTATATTAAAACAATGTTCAACGTTCAGTCCGTTCATAATAAAGACTGTCTTTACAAATAACATATAGTTTTTAAATTACATAATAACGTGTTTTCTTTTGTCAGATAAGAACGATGTTATGTTATCTTATATAACAATGATATGGTTAATACATCCATTAGCCAGATCTTTCCCGAATGTTAAACAAGATTGATATCTTGTATATGTCCGATTAGATTGATATATAACCGTTCAACCTTGTTGATATCAGTCCCTGGTGATTCGATGTTGTTCTCACTCATTATTATTTGAGCAAGTTCGGAAAACCTTTCCAAGGAAGCATATTGGGGAATTTCACAACATGTATCTTTCGCTACTACTAAATCCAGCGGGTCGACATCTTGTAAATATGACGTGGAATCGAATGCTTCAGGGATAAAGAAGATCGTGTCTGGGCATCCACTAGGCGATTGTTCATTTGTAGACTGATGAATCATATGCAAATTCCACTGTTGGGCTACGCGGTCCAACTCTTCTTTAAGGAGAGGCATATAACAAAACTTTAAGCATTCTACGTGTATGGGGTTGCTGTCATCATAAATTCCTTGATCTCGTAAATCGTCGAGATCTTGTGTTGTAAGTCGAGATCTCGTGTTATAAGTCGAGATCTCGTGTTATAAGTCGAGATCTCGTGTTGTAAGTCGAGATCTCGTGTTATAAGTCGAGATCTTGTGTTTATAAGTCGAGATCTCGTGTTTATAAGTCGATATCTGTATTGAAACGCATTAATTATACAACACCGTCATATTTGCGGGGACCGTGTGCAGAAAACGAACTACAACTATTCTATGTATCTAGTAAAGATGTGTGTGACGTTGAACACTCGGTTCCGTAAATTGTGTCAAAACGTTATTCGATCAAATCTTTATGTGGTCGACAATGTTTGTATGAGTATGGTGTCTATAGTTGCCCGAAAGTGGGTGGCGGTTGCGGTGTATGCTTTCACGAAAAGGATTCATTGACATTCATGCACACATGGACTGTGAATAAGGGGAAACCCCTAACTTTATACCCCCCTAGGATTTGTCACTTAAGAGCTGTAATAAAATATATATTTAATGAGATTACTATGCGTGGTCAATTATTTTATAAATGTCGTGCTGCAGCGAGTTGTTTGTTTGTTAAAGACATGGACTCAAAGGATTCTATAATACCATAAACGTTTTTTATTTGTATAACATTTTTATTAAAAAACATTAATTTTAATTACAAGAAAAGCATCCATAAATTACCACCTTGTTGTTTTTTCTTGTTGTCTTCGCCTTCTGGGGGTTAAAAAGGTTTTGATATAGTTTTTTGTTGTTGGGGGTAAAAAAGTTTTTTACAGTTTTTGTTTACCTCCTCGACGTCTTCTACGCCGTCGTGGTGCGGGGTTATAATAATCGTGTTGGGGAGGTTGATAGTAATAGGGTTGTTGTGGACGGTGGTACATTAAACGATGATTGGCGTTCATATTATTTGATTGTCGTTGATTGACATCTAATGTCGTGCTGCAGGGAGTTGTTTGTTTGTTAAAGACATGGACTCAAAGGATTCTATAATACCGTAAACGTTTTTTATTTGTATAATATTTTTATTAAAAAACATTAATTTTAATTACAAGAAAAGCATCCATAAATTACCACCTTGTTGTTTTTTCTTGCTGTCTTCGCCTTCTAGAGGTTAAAAAGGTTTTGATATAGTTTTTTGTTGTTGGGGGTAAAAAAGTTTTTTACAGTTTTTGTTTACCTCCTCGACGTCTTCTACGCCGTCGTGGTGCGGGGTTATAATAATCGTGTTGGGGAGGTTGATAGTAATAGGGTTGTTGTGGACGGTGGTACATTAAACGATGATTGGCGTTCATATTATTTGATTGTCGTTGATTGACATCTAATGTCGTGCTGCAGGGAGTTGTTTGTTTGTTAAAGACATGGACTCAAAGGATTCTATAATACCGTAAACGTTTTTTATTTGTATAATATTTTTATTAAAAAACATTAATTTTAATTACAAGAAAAGCATCCATAAATTACCACCTTGTTGTTTTTTCTTGCTGTCTTCGCCTTCTAGAGGTTAAAAAGGTTTTGATATAGTTTTTTGTTGTTGGGGGTAAAAAAGTTTTTTACAGTTTTTGTTTACCTCCTCGACGTCTTCTACGCCGTCGTGGTGCGGGGTTATAATAATCGTATTGGGGAGGTTGATAGTAATAGGGTTGTTGTGGACGGTGGTACATTAAACGACGATTGGCGTTCATATTATTTGATTGTCGTTGATTGACATTTAGATTAATGGGTTGTGATTTTTGTGATTTTTTTCCACCTCCAAATAACCTGCCTAAGTTTAAGAATCCACCATCCTGTTTTTTTTTTCCTCGTTGATATTTACTCCCCTTAAAATTTGCCCCATATTGATAATATCGTTTTCGCGTTTGTGAAACCATCGTAATAACGTGTGGTTGTAACTGAATTTTTTTTTAAAAAGTTATGCCCTTATATGGTCAACGGTTAAGGGTTATATTTTTGAAAAATGAAATTTTTTTTAAAATGTCGAAACGTTTGTTAAGGGTTGTGTCTAACGATGAAGTTTACCCGATATATTGGTGTTTTTCAAGATTAATATATTGTCATGTAGATAGTATACGTTTTGAGGTGGAATACCGTTTGAGAAGTGGTAGACGTTTAAAATGCGAAGTGCAAAAACATTTACATTCAGCAAATTTTAATATTATTGTTCCTTCGTCACAATGGATTGAAGTCAATGGTGATGATGATGCAAGTTTAAAACATAGGCTGGAAATTTTTTTCAAAGAGTGTGATTATACATTTTTACACTATCGAAATACAATTGATTATTTACAAACGGACATTGGTTATTATCTGGCAAAATATCACGGTATTGTGATTGAGGATGATTTAATATGGTACGCGTTGTTTTCAACACCGTATTCGGGCTATAAGTCAAAATTTAACTAACCTAAAATATAAAAAACAATATGACTACAGATATTTAACGGGTGATGATGATGATGAATGTTCATAAAATTTATAGATTAGAGGAACAACAACATCGGGGTAAAACAACTATCATTTACAAGGGGCGGTTGCTTCGTTTTACGCGGGTATTACGGAGTTGGAAGTTAAACAAATGCTATTTTTTTACATTATATTATAATAACACTGTAATTTTAGGAACCACTAGTTTAAAATTGAATTGGCGTTATAACGATGACGATTTAGCATTTATTCTTTTAGATAATGTCGAAGACCAAATAAGGTCTTTTAGAAGGTCATTAGTTTGCATGTGTGTACATGCTTTATATAGACATTCTTTAACCTGTGATACAATAGTAGATATTGTTAGTAAAATATGTGTGGAATATAGTACGATATTAATGTATAACGTTATATATAACAAACGGCATGTCTGCTGTACAAGGATAAAATATATCATATCGATTATTATTTTGATATTTTGAAAATAAATGAGAAGGATTATGTATTTTATCGTGGCTTTACAAAGGGTGTATTTCATGACGTATTTTCAATTTTACCTGAAAAATTAGCGGGTACAACTGTTTATACGGGGGGGTTGCGTTTTGTATACAGAAAGAGAATTCTTTGGTATGCTTAAAGCGTTGATTTTAAAGACAAACGGTGAAACTTTGGAGAAATTTAGGGAAACAATTGCACCGTGTATATTTGAGGAATATGTTAAACAGAGTATATATCTACAACCGGGTATATTCAAATTCCTAGAAGATATTATTACGAAAAAACTGCAACTGTTTGAAGACTATGGCTTTTGAAAGAAAACGTGCTAAGTTATGTTTTGAAAAACAAAAGGAAAAAAATATATGCTAACAAAGAAATATTTTACCGTGCTTTATCGCGATATTTTTTATCATTGTGAATTTATTGTAAAAGCGGACATGACAAGAAGATATGCGACGTTCTACGACGTAATACTTATCTGGTCTGCTGGTGGTGGTGGTGAAAAAGGAGTAACGTATAAGGAGCGTTTTATTTTAGATCTTGCAATAATACGAGTAATTTTCTTATTTATATAATGCATCAATATGGACGGGTGTTATGCAGAAAATAAAGATGTTATTAAACAACAACTTTTAAAATGGGATATTTTTATGGACGATAGTATCATACCTCTACTTATATATATGCATGTTTACCATGTTACAACAACAATGTAATAATGAGTTACGTTACAGAACATTGGTGTGGGATGGGTGAAATTGAAAGTGTGCTTATAAAAGAAAATTTTGATGTAGAATTAGATAGATATATAAAAATATATTTTTCGAAGTTTTGTAAATTGTTTAAAACAAAGAAGGCATTTGAGGTATGCGATTTAATGTTGGTTTTATTTCAAGGTAATGATTTTTAAAATATTTCCGGTTGTTTTAAACTATTAGTTACCGCATATACCCTTGTGTCTATATATGGTCATATAGATTTTTCCAGTTTGGAAAATAAATATTTTTTTTAAGACAAATGACAAATATTCGAAATAAAGTGTGTCGACATATTCAAGGTGTTATAGCTAAGGAATTTTTGTTAAACACCGCTTTGTTTGCGGGCACGTTATATACAGCATATAAATTGTGGTGAAGACACGCCAATATATTTCATTCCAAGATGGCACAAAATACAGAAGAAAGTCGCCCGTTAGAATTATATGAGAAACGGAATGCTACCCATGTTAAAGAATTGGGTAGTTACGAGAACAGAACAAAAAAAATGTTGTGGTATGAGCGATTCAATGAAAAATGTCACATCGCTTCAGCATTACCCACACAAGGGGCTGATAAGAATTTATATAAAATGAAATTCAGCATGAGCCATGAAGAGCTACGCCTTGTCCAAGAATGTCTTAAACAGGCAAAGAAAGGTGGTAAGCATTATTTTCTCATATCAGAAAGTGAAGATTATCAAAAGAGTCTGGTGTGTTTGGTGTTGAAAGATAGCAAGTTTCAGGGGCTGGTATTGTGTCGGTTAAACGCTGTAAAACCGTTGGATGTGGTCGAGGGTGATGTTCCCGAGGGTGATGAAGAAGATAGCGGTGTGGTGGTGCCCCCGACCGATGGGTACACTGTTCGAACCCGAGTTGGATTGGGTTGAAGCTTGGGCAAAATGCTATTTTTTGAAAAATGAAGATTGGCAACATGTGTGCAAAGTAATCAATGAATTTCTGTTGGATGTTCAACACGCGATGGATGTTGATGATGAATCGGTTATTCCCTCTACACCACCACCACCGGTAAATAAAAAAAAAAACCTCTCTACCACTTTTGCCACTACCAAATCCGTCACATCGAAGGCTACCACATCGAAGGCTACCACATCAAAAAACCCGTCGAAACCGACCAAGCGTAAGCGTATTGTCGATGACTTATCTGATGAGGTAAATTATAGTGAATTGTATTATTCTGCGCGTCAATTAGAACAAAAACTAGAGTTTGGTTTAACGATGAGCAATACAATTAAGCGTGTATTAATGTATATGCTAAAGTATGGTGAAACGTTTGATAACGCTTTACATTTGTATAATACAAATGGGGAAAATAGTATTTTAATAGAATTCAGGAGTGAAATAGAAACTGCAAGGGATAAGTTACTTAGGATATTTAACGTGTCTGAATTGACTTTAGATGGTTTTTTGGAAACTGTTCTTTCATGCTGGTAATTTTTTTTTTAGTCACGAAAAGCTATATCGGTTATTATAGCTGTTATGTATCGTGATAAAATTCCCGCAAAACAAGCAGTTCTCAGTTATAAAGATGAGATGAATGAAGAGTTTCCACATGACTATCTACAGCTGATAAAAGACGGCGGTGATTTAGATGTAGATGATATGTACGCTGAAATGATTGATAAAAATATGTTACATTAATTTTTTTGTAGTAATCATGGGAAAACAAGCTTGAAAGACAAATAACAAAGAATTAATTAAAAAGACATCACGATTATTAAAACATGAACGTTTAAATGAAAAAGAAAAAGAAGCATATACGTTACACAGTCGTAAACTGGTAAAATATAAACGCTTAAATATTAACATTTATGAACGTAATACTATGAAGCGCCATTTGTGACAAAATACCAGCAATAATGTGTATAGAAAAATTAAATTTATGTATCAAAAGTTCATATTTTTATGGTTAAAATGCAAAAACAAATGTATCAGAGTTTCTTTATGTATCAAAAGTTCATATATTTATGGTTAAAATACAAAACAAATGTATCAGAGTTTCTTTATAAAAGTACAGCAGAGAACGGTCAGCAGTCTCTAACGTATAAAAGTTGCAACACTTTATGTTGTACAAATATAATGGTCTATTTTCGCCATTTTCGCGCCATAATTGCAAGAAGATCCAACATGGCGGATCAAAACAATTCGAGCAATTCGCTCGGTTCTTCTGGTTTTTCTATTGAACAACTGGTAAACGGAGTTTTATTGCATCCACAATTTCGTCACGTTGTCAGCAACATAACATGACTTCCTCCCAGAATTCAACTTCAAGTGTCACATCGACAACAACTAATAAATGGTCCATCGACTCCCACAGCTGGTCAATCTACTCCCCCTGTATTAACCCATTCGAGCGCGACGACGAGTCATGTCGGTAATCAAAATCAAAGTCCGGCTGAGGAATTGAGGGCTATTTTTCGACGTGGAACATCTTCCCAGCAACAGCAAAATATAAATGCAACTATTCCTCGTTTTAATAGTAGATTTTCTTACCAGCCGAGAGGCCGCCGCAATGCAACTCGTAGACTGAATAGCAACGAAGGGAAACAGAAGACAACTGGAAAACGCTGCGGTCAAACTCCAGCCAAACAATCTTTTTGCCGAGAAGTTGTGTTATTAAGGAGTCCAGACGACACCAAGGGTGTTCGTGGTCATAGTAAAGCAGCATTGCACAGAGCTGGGAATGTCATCAGTGCATTTAAATTTGAAAAGAGTTGGTGTTTTTCTACGGTCTGCGAAGAGCTCAATAAAGCATTTCCTCAGCTCGGGTGTATAAATACAATGCCAAAGTGAGTGATTGTATAAAATTATTAATAAGCTATTCCAATTAATATGTGTACCCCCCCCCCCTTATCGAGGAGACTGGAAATCCTCTGGTGTAAGTAGTTCCAGGCTGGAAATCCTCAGGTGTGGGCTGTTTTCAGTCTGGAAATCACCAGTTGTGGATAGTTTTCAGCCTGGAAATCTTCAGGTGTAGGCTGTTTTCACTCGGGCTGGAATCCCTCAGCATAAGCATATTTTCTGACTGGAATTCCTCAGGGTAAGCAAACTATCAACCTGGAATTCCTCATCATAAGCATATTATCTGACTGAAATTCCTCAGGGTAGGTATATTTAATATCTGACCGGAATTCTTCAGAGTAAGGATATTATATTATCAGGCTGGAGTTCCTCAGGGTAGGCATATTATCAGGCTGAAATTCCTCAGGGGCAAAAGCGCTGGGGACTATGTCCTTGATAGGTGGGGGGGGGGGGGCAGATATTAAATGGAATAACCCAATATATAAAAATAGTGCCTTTTGATAGTGAATTTTACATTTGTCTGGTATTAAATAAGTCTTTCTCTAAACTTAAAATGTGTGAAATTCAGTGTCTTGCAAACCCAAAATAGAGTTAACCTAGTAATGAGTGGCAGCACTCTACACTTGAACCCATTATTTGAATGGCAGCACTCCACTTGACGAGTAAAATCGTCTGGTGTTAGACAGAGTAAAATACTAAAGTAGGGCACATCGGGGTGCATTGCCACATAACAGGTTAATATACACAATAAAAAGCATATACATGCATATATATATATGTTTGCGATGTTACTCTGAGTGCATATCCACACCGGGCGAGCTTGAAAAATATACCCGGCCACGGTGGGATTCGAACCTATGACCTTTGGAATACTAGCCCAATGCTCTTCCAACTGAGCTACGCTAGCCTGCGAGCAGGCTCTCTGGGGAAAGAGAGCCTGCAAGGATCCCTATGATGATTCGGTGCATGCGTCCAATATTTGGACGCAGTGCTCTGATTGGTTGATAACTGATTCATATGAAGTGATTGACAAGCTTCCATAAACTTGCACTTCCTGTTTGTAAAACCGACCAACGCAAAGCTTCGGAATTGCGGCAATGTTAATGTAGAGATAAAAGTGTCATGTATTTTGATCCTGGTTGACTTTTTACTGTAAATTAATATAGTATTCATATAAAGACGAATACTAAAAGCTTGCATGCTTTATTGTGTCCTTGGCTTGTCTGACTCCTAAGCTAAGAATAATTCTTGAGAAAGACTGCACAAATTCGCAAACCGAAACCTAGGGACAAGGCATTATATCGCTTCTCTTTTATGAAACAATATTGGGAATTCTGATAATATTCAGTGCATATTGTGTGTATTAAGCTTGTTTTACAATGTTATACTGACTATTTAATATTTATAAGTATGCGGCGTTAAAATGTACAGTAATTTACTCGTCACTTTGTTTACAATAATTATCACATGCATGTTTACTGCAATTCCACTTTTTGTTGCAAAATTTGAACTATAAACATATTATTAAATTATGTCCAATGTCCATGGTATATCATATATGTCTATGTCTCACCAAAGCCATAAATTTCAGTAAGTTATATTATTACTATATATATAGACTGTATACAGTGTATATTATATATTGCAGCACGAAGCAATTCCAAATAACTGAATTAGTTAGCGGGTAATATACAACTTTAAACTTACTGTGCCTACAGGAGAAACACATGCAGATTGTAATAAAAAGTACAACTTGATATATTACTCTGTAAAACCTCGAGCCGTTTTAACTTTTTTAGTATGCCACAGTGGCGGTCTGTATACGAAACTATTAACGAATTTGAAACGAATCGGTTTATGTTTACAATATCGTAGTGTATTCCGGTCTGTGCTGATTGGTTGTTATTAATTGACCTGTGACATCATAATTGAAGGGCGGCACGCAATCATCATAGGGATCCTTGCAGGCTCTCTTTCCCCAGAGAGCCTGCTACGCGGTCAGGACGGTTCGAGTAACTAGCGCGGTCAGGACGGTTCACTTACTCGAACCGTCCTGACCGCATAGCTCAGTTGGAAGAGCATTGGGCTAGTATTCCAAAGGTCGTAGGTTCGAATCCCACCGTGGCCGGGTATATTTTTCAAGCTCACCCGGTGTGGATATGCACTCAGAGTAACATCGCAAACATATTATTCACCTGAGTACACAACACCAACACAAAAAAAAATTCATATTACAAGAACACATTGGTATTGAAGGAACTAGATACTGTTCCGAAATATCACTTACTCGAACTGTCCTGACCGCGTAGCTCTGTTGGAAGAGCATTGGGCTAGTATTCCAAAGGTTGTAGGTTCGAATCCCACCGTGGCCGGGTATATTTTTCAAGCTTGCGCGGTGTGGATATGCACTCAGAGTAACATCACAAACAATATTCACCTGAGTACACAACACCAACACAAAAAAAAATAAATTCATATTACAAGAACACATTGGTATTGAAGGAACTAGATACTGTTCCGAAATATCACTTACTCGAACCGTCCTGACCGCGTAGCTCAGTTGGAAGAGCATTGGGCTAGAATTCCAAAGGTCGTAGGTTCGAATCCCACCGTGGCCGGGTATATTTTTCAAGCTCGTCCGGTGTGGATATGCACTCAGAGTAACATCACAAACATATTATTCACCTGAGTACACAACACCAACACAAAAAAAAATGTATATATATATTTTAAGACATGAACAATTAATTTAACCATAATTCTTGGATTTCATGTGATGTCATAGATTTGAGTGGGGGTAGCTTTAAATCGAGAAACAGTCATCAGAGTGAATTCATTGTCCACTGTATGTGTTGGCCTTGTGTTTGGTGGCAAATAAGTGAAATTTTGTATCTCAATACATTTGAGGTCGAATCTAGTTCCTTCATTATCAATGTAATCTAGTATAATCATGATTTTTTGTGTGTGTGTTTAATGTACTCAGGTGAATATGGTGCTTGTGATGTTGCTCTGAGTGTATATCCCCACTGGGCTAGCTTGAAAGATATGCCTAGCCATGCATATTAATATAACAAATAAGCTGTTGTTGAATTGCAGATTTCAGATTATGATGGGTGTGGGAAACGAGCTAGTTAAACCGCAACTTGCAGCTGGTGAAGAGTTAACTGGTGGAAATATCAATAAAATATTCACCCAAAGATCAGTTTGGATTTTGCCATCTGAGAAACTTGATGATTTATGCAAAGATTAGGTATAGTACTACATCAGTTTGTTTCCTAAATTAAGACTATGTATTAGTATTAATTGTTGAAAGTTGTTTAAAATTAACAGCCGTTCCGCACGTAACCAATTAATTGTAGTTGTAAAGACATTGTATACAATAAAGTATTCAGTTGAAATATGTCTACATACAATTACAATAACCCTAATCCAAATGCTAACCCAAAGCCTAACCCTAAAGTTGATAACTTTTTTTTCAATGTATGCAATAAAGTATTAATTGGGTTGTAATGGGTCTACCATTACAGTGACCATAATCCAAATGCTAAACGTAACCACTGATCCTCCGGTTGATGACCTTTTCTTTTGGTCAGAGATGGATTTTCATATTTTTGTTCGGGGGGTGGATAAATATCTGGGGGGTACTGCTGCTTGCTTTGGCCGGGGCGTGGTGGCAACACCCGGAAAAGCCAAGGAAAAAGTTTAACAAAATCTGATTTCTAGGCCTGCATGGCGAGATCTGAGACCATAATATTGGTAATTTTACAGATTTAGTAGTAAGAATAATCAAATATGAAACTATCAAATCAAAATAGATATAATTTACGGAGGTGCAAAAACTTTTGGGGTCGGTGCCAAATGCCTCTGGGGGGTGCAAATAATTTCTGGGGAGTGCGCACCACCCTGCACCCCCCAGCAAATCTGTGCTTGCGTTTGGTAATTTCCCCACCTCGGCCTGACCTACCTCCTTTTTAGGGCCATTACATTTATAACTAAAACTTTTGTCCAATGCTTGTAATTCTGCCTTCAGTTACAACACAATACTTTATTGCATACAATGGCTGTGCTGTACAACTGCAATGGATCATTGCATGGTTGCAATGTGCGGCAGAACAGGTGAAATTAAGGCATAGTCTAATTTAAAAAACTTCTACTTAAGAAATATTTCTTTTAAAAACCTTATCCTGAAACCCATCCCTTTTAGAACTTTAGAATTGCAGCTATTTTTCGATGCTGTGCTCTATTTTATGAGTATCATCGCAGCATTTTCCTTGCTTATAGTACCTTCTAGTTATGTTGATATTTGATTACAATACTTCACAGATTATTCAATCCAGTTCCAGTGAAGATGAGATGATAGCAAGCACATCTTACTATGACATAAGAGACTTAATAGAAGGTGCTACAGAGACCGCTCATTCATCCACGGAGAAGGCGCCTTCGTCTACAGAGAATGCATCTTTGTCCATGGAGAAGGCGTCTTCGCCTTCTGAGATGGTTTCTTCCTCAGAGATGGCTTCTTCCTTATCCAATTCTTCTGAATGTTGTGCAAGTGATGTGCAAATGCTCAGAGATGTTTTTCCCAACATAGATCGTCAGAAAATTTCAGACACTCTTGTGACTTCTGGTATGGATTTGGAAAAGGCAATTAATAAGATTCTCAGTGAATCAGGTACTGTATACATGCATAGAGCATACTTTTACTGCATTGCATTTTTGATGATCGTCATCATCAAATTACAATAGAGTTGTGAATATAATATGGCCATAATAATAATAATAATATTTCAATTCAATTCAATAGACAATCAGTTGTTTCAAATAGTTAACAAGTCCGGACTTTCCCATTCCTTATTTCGATGGCAGAAAATGTAATAAGTACTTCGAATGGCAATAGTCATTTCCTAACATTTCTAAGAATGTATTATTACTTTACATTAAGTTTTACATTAAGTTTTATATTACATTATATATACAGTAATATATATATATATACAGTAATATATATATATATATATATATATATATATATATATATATATATATATATATATATATATATATATATATATATATATATATATATATAATCATTTATGAAGAAATAAGACATAATTGTACTGGTACTCATTTGTTCAATCTTTGTATTTCCTTGTTATAGCTTCGGAAGAAGCTGAACGTAGTCATGAAGATAACAGTGATGATCCAGAGCTGGTACAGCAACTGGATGAGCCACTGTCTCATAGATTTTTTTATGATGATGAAGATGGGTTGCAATCTCTTCAAAATTTTATTTCCAAAGCAGTTAATCCTTTTGGTCAGGAACTGGATATGTGCCTTGACAGGAACAAGGACATATTGGAACAAGCAGTAAGAAAGTACAAACATCCATCATTTGATACGACAAGGCCCCTCAACGTTGCATTTCAAGATGAGCCAGGAGTTGATGCTGGCGGGGTGACAAGAGAGTATTTTTCTCTCTTAATGTGGAGGTTGGAGAACCAAACTGGTGCCCTTAAGTTGTTTGAGGGTACAAGTGGACATCTGGTTACAATGTATAATTATGATTACCTGTCAGGAGGGTTATTTGTTATGGTTGGAAAGATGATCTTGCATGCTATTCTAAATAAATGCAATGGCATGGCAGGATTATCTCGAGCAGCAGTTGCATACATCATCAGTGGCAGTCGTGATGCAGCTGTAGAACATATTGTGTTGGATGATATTCCTGACCCAGTGATGCAGGATCAATTGCGGCAGGTATATGGGCATAGAAAATGTAAATGGTTGTTTAGTATGCATGCCTAAGCTGTGTGGATTGATGTAGTTCCATCGTACTGAAAACTGTCATAAAGTCACACACACGAACAAATAAAACTTGTCAATGAAAACTTGTTTGTGTGTACCGGACGTAAAGGTACTATTAACTTTTGAATGAAAAGACTAAAAGAGTGCGCACTGGTCATTCTACAGTCTTTAGTTTGTTCGAACATGGATAATAAAATAAATTATCCATGGTTCGAATAGATGAATAGAATTGTCAAGTTAGTAAAGCCGGTTAGTGTGAGGGCATTATTTTAAAATGTGTTTGTCTCTTGAACAGCTGGATCGGTCTACGAATGAACAGCTCAGCCAATTTACTACAACCGACAGCTCACTTGACTTAACCGATCTTTTGATGGCCGCTGGGTTCCCACACATTACTGTAAGTCCAGAACGACAGCACTTGGCATATGAATGTTGTCTATTTTACGAAGTGATCACAAAAAGAATAGCAGCACTTGATGACATCAGAAAAGGTTTGCAGAGTGTGAAAGTTATGGGCAACACAGCATTAGTCCTTCTCTCAAAATGGCCTGAATTAAAAGATAAGTTCTTTCCTAAAGCACAGTTTGAGGCAGTAGATGCAGCCGCACTGATCTCGCGTATCTTCTATGTCATGGGTGATGTCCATGCAAACCACGAAGTACGAGCATTCTTTGAGAGATATATCAATGAAGTAGCAGCCAGAGATGGTAAGTTATATTTTCTAGTTTATACTCTTTCCCAATGCCTTTTCTGACACATGGCATTTCTTAAATGATGCATGATTATCTTGGATAACATAGTGTATAATATTAGACCATTATTAGTATAGGAATTGGCTAGGAAATATTAACCAACATACCATTTCGATAATTACGTCATTTGGCGTGGGAGCCAGTCGCTCTCATGTATTGTGAGCCAATCAGCTTGCATAATTTACCAATGAGAGTCATGCTCCAAGATCAAAACGTATGTGTGACCTAATTATCGAAATGGTGTATTGAGTGGCTATGCACCCTATTTTATACTTTTATTCTATATACAGTACTGCCAAGAAATAACTTATCAAAAACCGCGTCCAAGACGCGAGTATCTTGCGTCCACTGTGCATCCACGGGCGCCCGCGGGTGCGTCCGTCCTGCGGGCGCCGTGCGTCCATCGTGCATCCACTGTGCGTCTGCGGGCGCTTGCGGGTGCGTCCACTGTGCGGGCGCCGTGCGTCCGCTTTGCGTCTGCGGGCGAGGACGCAGCTGAGAAAGAGTTCTATTCGTAGATCATCGGAAATTATCGTGTTTCGCTTTTCATAAACAAACTATGGGCGTCGGAAAATATTCATGTTAGCGATTTCACACCACGTTTTTTATGCTTATACACCAGCGTTACAGACCTAGAATCCTAGATATTTATATTTCTAATATTAAACTTACCATGAATTTTCAGAATTTGTGCTTCGTAAAGTTCCTTTTCGTATTTGATCTCTACTTTCGCACCTTCGTATAACGTTTGGTTTAAACCCAGTAATCTTTTAACGTTGCCGGTTGGCAAAATGCACATATGGTTTTATATCTTCTTCGAAGAAACCCAAAATACGTTGACAAGTAACCGATCGATACCTCATTTTATTAGTCTGATAGTAATACGAATCGAGTGATATTAGTCTGAGCTCTTCACTTCAGCTTTAGCGAATTATACTGCAACTTTGAAAATCAAGCGATGAGTCACAGTCATTGAACCGTGTTGAAACACAAAGACTGTTTCCTGGACATGTAAAGGTATTCCATTAAGGGATTAAGAAAAGTCATTTATCCAGAAATTATATGGTAATTATCAATTTATATGACATCTCACCATGTGCATTTGCTGCTTTGGAAAAACAACACAAACTTGTTGCTGTAAATAAAGTTATATAGTGGCTCGTAGTAATGGTATTTTATATGAAAAGTCAAAAGCACTATAAATATTGTAAATGAGCATCTTCGTTTTAATATCCTGACGAGTAACGGAGACATAACATTATTCAAATACAGAATTGCATATCAACTAATCGGTAATCTTCTACGAGGTAAGTCAGAATTTGAGTAGCAAATGAATATGTTGCGAGATATATACTCGTTGTATAGTCGTGATCTCACTGAGTTTAGTATATGTGTCTACATTATATTTATATATAGTTTATGTCTATTTTGCACTCCAATATACAGTCATATACGCTTCAATCGCCACTCAAGTACGTGTGATTGCATTGTGAAAGCACTACGCTTACTGTAGTATAACGTGTAACATTATAAAATGGTTATACTAAGTGTAACGCTTAGGTTCATGCAATGAAACTCTATTTCAGATTAAACTTTGTATTCTTTGCTTCTCCGATCAGCGACACACTGACACTGATCTGTATTCTCACGACAAACTACGAGTATGATGCAAATATTAGTTCGTTTTTCCGATTATGTTACGACGACTGCGTCCAAGCGGACGCAGTTTTTAACTGGAGGCCGGACGCGGGCGCTTTGGAGGCAGGACACGGGCAGAGTAGACGCAAGACGCGGGCGTCGTGGAGGCTGGACGCGGGCGCTCTGGAGGCAGGACTGGAGATAACTGGGAGGTTCGTTCAAAAAGATGTTCTTAGCAAACTGAATTGGCAACCACTAAACCAGATAAGATTGGTTAAGACACTCTTGTTTATGCGCAAAATTCTAAAAAAGGAAGTTCCTACATCAATATCAGACCAGTTTCACATTTCGGTAAACGATCAATACAATCTATGTAGTAATTTTACTATGTTGAAACTGGCAAAACCAAGAACAAATGCACTGAAGCGTAATTTTAGCTACCATGGTGCAAAAACTTGGAATAATTTGCCAACTGAATTGAAAAATCTCACGATCTCTGAGAGAGTTTTCAAAAATAAATTACAAGATTTCATTCGCGAAAATAATTCATTTTTGAACAATTTTTCAAGTTGCCAGTGACTGCTATAAAACATCTTTTTCAATAAACTGTTACTTAGAGTGTATGTTTTTGTGGGGTTTTTATGGAGTATTATAAATGTAATAATGTCTTGTTTATGCATGATATTTACTATAATTTAGTGCAATTGTTGTTCTACTGTTTAGCTTAAATTTCTACACGGCCTTATGAAAAGCAACCATTTTAATTATTTGAAACTTTATTACTATCAGAAAACTCTATATATTTTTAGTAAAAAATAGGTTGATAAGCTACCGTGTATAAAGAATTTTAAATAATAATAATAATAGGACACAGGCAGAGTGGACGCAAGACGCGGGCGCTCTGGAGGCAGGACGCGGGCAGACGCGGGGACAAGTTATTTCTTGGCAGTACTGTAACTCTTATAGTTATACTTTGTTAGGGATTTTTACACATTAGTGACATTACTATTAACAAGAAGTTAAATAAGTCTCAAGTCTACAGTGAAATACTAATTGTGAAAGTATAAACTATGGCATACCATTCTTCACATTTTACTTAATTCTTGCATGTACTTGGTTCCTATCTTAATTTTAGGTGACCAAGAGAAACTAACCGATCTGCTGCTGTTTTGGACAGCTTATCACACCCTACCTGCGGATGCCTCTGCAAAACTCACTGTCCAGTTCTTGCAGGAAGATCCGTCAAAGTTTTTTCCAGAGGCAAATACTTGTCCAATGGTGTTGTTATTGCCGACCATCCACAAGGAATTCCATGCCTTTAGAGTAGCTATGGACAAAGCTATCTCATTTGGGAAACGTGGCTTTGGAAAAATGTGAAGAAGGGGAAAACTTTTAAACCTTCAATATTATAACTGTTGTATTACAGTCACAATGTTTTGTTCAATTTTAAAGTTTGTTTTAGGGACCGGTCATAAAGTAATTACTAGAGGGGGCTGGAGGATAAATGAAATTTCAAGTACATATTTCCATGCCCTCCCAAAAACCTATGGAAAAATTTTCATAACCCCCTTCAATGTAAGTGAAAATTTTCATATCTTCTATCATTAATTCTGTTTTAACATTTGTCTTGCGTTTATCTATATTTTGAAACTCTCCTGTATGTGATAACTCTCCCACTTCTTGTAGTGGTAACCATATCCTCAACATTTTCCGCAGTCTCCGATTCGTCACCAGTCTTTTCTGATTCTGACGTACTAGCGATGGGCTGAGAGAAAGATCAAGCAGAAAAAATTGTTTTTGGTTTATTTCAAATAGAAAAATTTGCTTCCATTCATGTGACACTTCCTCATCAGGTTCATCAAGTTCTAATGCTGCTGTGAGCTTGATACTGAATCCCACTTATCATCTGACATTGAGTCAGACTAAAACATATGTCTTGTGTTGATTTAATAATTATAGTAAAGCAATTCTGTCCAAACTTAAATCTGGGCACAAATACATTCAATATTCAACAATAGTTATAAAATGTAATTTTTTTCCGTGCCTAGAGTACTAGGATTTTGGTACCCCCCTAGAGGTTCTGTTGTTTTTTTTCATACGCCCCTCAGAGGTTCTCTTTTTTTTCGTACCCCCCCCCCCCAAATATCCTTCACACCCCCTAGTAAATACTGTATGACCGGTCCCTTATTTGGATACCTTAGACATTTTAATGAGGACAGTATGGTTCCATTCTGCAATAATTCTAACAAACAATGAATATTTATAACGATTACATTTAGCAAGCTTTCGGTTTCTATATAGTTTATAATGTTTTGCTCTAGCATGCTCTTTGGCCAAAGAAAGCATCGCAATCAAGTTTTCTATTAATTTGAATTCTGAAATGCTGTCTTATAACATTCAATTAGAAATTTATAACATTCAATTAGAAATACGGCTCCTCCAGTTGCGCAGTGGTTAGAGCCCTCGCCTTTCACCTGTGAGTTGTGGGTTCGATACTCAGTAACGGAACTTCAACTTTCATGCGAAAAGAGCAAGTCAACGCTATGCCGGAAATCGTGGGTTTCCTCCAGGCACTCCGGTCTCCTTCCACATGGAAAGTAGACAGGCTGGCTTAGGATACATGCAATAATTAGGAACGTAATATCACAATTGATATAAAAATATAATAGTGTAGACGTGCGCATTTGATCATATCCAAATGTAAACTGTGGGAAACCTATCTTTTACACCCCCAAATCAGAACCAGACCAGTCTCTAAAAATTCCTATTGTCATGTTATATAAATTTATGCCATGATTATCATCATTAGCCAAAGGATCAACCAACATCTGCAGTTGATTCAGCTGTGCTTCGGTGAGTGTTAAATGTGTTTCTGGCACTTCAACAACATCATCGGCATCGATTTCAGGAATTGGTCCATCTCCATCAATGCCGTATTCATCCCAATCTTGGTTAGTATCGTCAAGAACACCTTGAACTTCTGAGTAGTTGGTGTTTGCTGCATGAAAGCCAGAATGCCAAAGTTGCAAGGGTGAGCGATTATTCATGGTACTCATTGGGTGATTGTTCCAACTGTTCATCAATTCAGCTAAGGCCCGGTTAATACGTGGGCAATAAACGTAATGCAATGTGCTATACATAGCAATTTCATCTAGTGGATCGAATAACTGACACTGCTCCAAATAATAAAAAATGTTTCTATAGTATGTTACAACGAGCTTTTTTACTTCCAGCCATAGTCTCTCAATCCGCTGGTTATGGACACTCCTCCCTGTAATCATGCTGCCTCTATTGACGCCTCGAGCAGGATGTTCTAACATGTACCTTGCAACAAAATAATTTTCTGTTCCATAATCTGATCGAACTCTAGATGGTAAACCAAAATTTCTCACTCCATTTATGAATAATGAAAGGACAGTGTCCGCTTTATTGTTGTTCGAGCATCTGAGAAATACTATGCACCTGCTAAACCCATCGATGCCTCCATGGATAACACACCTCCATCTTATCAACTTGTGGTGACCATCTATGTGCCTGTTGAATTTAAAAGGCATGATATTATACCAGTATTCTACAAGCAAATTAGTATTGGCACAAGTCATTGTCACATGAAATAGTATTCTTATAACACATATTCACATAATAACACCGCAAATAGATTAGTGCATGCTTACTCACCACAACGCATTGGGGCATCGAACATTGTATACTCGTCTTACAACTGCAAAAGTACGTCTTAAAGCTCGACTGATAGGATCTACAGTCTGGATTGCATTACGAACACGCCACCTCTGTATGTGGATGCCCCGACTCCTCAGTGCACCAATGACGTACGTTTCTCCAGCATCAGGAATAGTTCTTAAAATATCTCGCACTGCATTGCAAAGTTGTTCTTCACCAATTTCAGTGTAAGTATTTCGTGGACCAACCGTATTCGCAACCTGCAACCCATACTCACGTCTTCGTCGCAAAAGCGTTCTATATGACACGCCAGTTTGTCTGGAAACAATACTCCAGGAATTATGGAGGTTGTATAAATCCACTAAAGTATCAGGAGAAACATTTATTCTAGGCCTGCCCGGTTCATGTGTACGTTCCTCCGAAAACGATAGGTTTGAAGAAATCTCGGATGCATCGTCACCATCAAAATTGAAATCACAAAGTTCATTGTAACGTTCAAGACTATAGCGAACAGTGTGTGAAGAATCTCTCGCAACATCCCGACAATTTCGTTGCAAATATTTTGTTCGATACAATGCATGACGATAATACTTAATGCTGTATAGTAATCATGAAGACGTCGCTTTAAATATTCGACAATATTCATATTATCGTTATGAATGTGTCTTTCTGCCTGCTCCAAAAGAGCTGGTAAATCTAGCAAAAAAGCTTCCACAGAGTCCGCCATGTTTTCTGCATTATATTTGTACAACATGAAGTGTTGCAACTTTTATACGTTAGAGACTGCTGACCGTTCTCTGCTGTACTTTTATAAAGAAGCTCTGATACATTTGTTTTGCATTTTAACCATAAATATATGAACTTTTGATACATAAAGAAACTCTGATACATTTGTTTTTGCATTTTAACCATAAAAATATGAACTTTTGATACATAAATTTAATTTTTCTATACACATTATTGCTGGTATTTTGTCACAAATGGCGCTTCATACATGCATACTCATATGATCTTCAAGTTCAGTGGCGATTTCAAACTCGGCATTGCAGACACAACAGATATAACCAATACCAGTTGCTTCTCTTGCTTCTAATTCCTTACAGACATCACATTGGTAGGATGTACCATGGTCTTTGGCCTTGTGCTGATATAAACTTTCAATATCAGGGAACTGTTTGTCACATTTGTCACAGACAAAATGATCATCACTCAGTATCTCATTAGCATGTCCTTGACCTTGAATAATATCTCTGCCACAGGTGTGGCACAATAATAAGCCATCTCTCAAGTGTGATCTCCAGTGACGTTTGAAACTTTGTCGTTTTGTGAATGTTTTCTTGCAAACATCACATTCAAAACTCTCATTTCTCTTGTGTGCTGATATTTTATGTTGTGTTAACTTGTGTGATTCTTGAAAATCTCTTGTTGCAAATGTCACATTTTTATAGGTTTGTCTCAAGTATGCATACTTTTATGTCTACCTAAGGTGCTCGATTGTGAAAATCTCTTCTTACAAATCTTAGTCACCTAGCGACTCATAAGAGAACACACACTGGAGACAAACCTTATAAACGTGATGTTTGCAACAAAAGATTTTCGCTGTCAAGTCACTTAGCGGTTCATAAGAGAACACACACTGGAGAGAAACCTTATGAATGTGATGTTTGCAGCAAAAAATTTTCTGACGCAAGCACCCTAACTAAACATAAGAGAACACACATTGGAGACAAACCTTATGAATGTGATGAGTGCAAAAATCGTTTGTTGCAAACATCACATTCATAAGGTTTTTCTCCAGTGTGTGTTTTCTTATGAACACATAAATTGCTTGACTGCGAAAATCTTTTGTTGCAAACATCGCATTCATAAGGTTTCTCTCCAGTGTGTGTTCTTTTATGAACAGCTAAGACGTTGGAATGCGAAAATCTTTTGTGGCAAACATCACATTCATAAGGTTTCTCTCCAGTGTGTGTTCTTTTATGAATCGCTAAGTGACTTGAGTGTGAAAATCGTTTGTTGCAAACATCACATTCATAAGGTTTGTCTCCAATGTGTGTTCTCTTATGTTTAGTTAGGGTGCTTGCGTCAGAAAATCTTTTGCTGCAAACATCACATTCATAAGGTTTCTCTCCAGTGTGTGTTCTCTTATGAACCGCTAAGTGACTTGACAGCGAAAATCTTTTGTTGCAAACATCACATTCATAAGGTTTCTCTCCAGTGTGTGTTCTCTTATGAACCGTTAAGTGACTTGACAGCGAAAATCTTTTGTTGCAAACATCACATTTATAAGGTTTGTCTCCAGTGCCAGTGTGTGTTCTCTTATGAGCCGCTAGGTGACTTGAGTGCAAAAATCGTTTGTTGCAAACATCGCATTCATAAGGTTTTTCTGTAGTATGTGTTCTCTTATGTACAGTTAAATGACCTGACTTTGAAAATCTTTTGCTGCAAACACCACATTCATAAGGTTTCTCTCCAGTGTGTGTTCTTTTATGTACAGTTAAGTTTTCCGAGCATGAAAATCTCTTCTTACAAACATCACATTCATAAGGTTTATCTCCAGTATGTGTTTTTTTCATGGGTAGCCAAGTTGCTCGATTGTGAAATTCTTTTTTTGCAAACATCGCATTCATAAGGTTTCTCTCCAGTGTGTGTTCTTTCATGTCTAGTTAATGAGCTTGACTTTGAAAATCTTTTGTTGCAAACATCACATTCATAAGGTTTCTCTATAGTGTGTGTTCTTTTAGTTTTATGCATGTCTCACCAAATTTCCTTTCTTAGAAAATACCTTGTTAGAAACCTCGCATTTCCTAGACATGGTTTCAGCTTTTGATCTTTTCCCCGTACGGTTAAATATGGATAAAAATATCACCCAACTGTTCCCTCGAGTCGTTCTTTATTAAATCTTTATGACACTTTGGTTCTTACAGAATTTTTGATCATAAAAACGAAACGAGAATATTCGGAGACACAATTTGCAATCAACACGAGTATCAAAAATATGGCGCCCAGAAAGAATTCATGTGGTGTTTCCACTTCAGAAAAGCAAAATTTCGCAAGATTTCGCGACAGATACCGGAGATTAAAAGCAAAAACATAAACGAAAAAATAAATTAACTCATCCTCATGGTACAGGATGGATTCTTTTGAATAGAGGAAACTGATGCATCTTTCTCGCAGCGATTTGTTCTGCCAGGCATGTACTAAAAGACGAAACGTCGAAACGAAACGACCGAAACGAAACGGCCGAAACCATCGAAAACACCGAATCGAAACGACCGAAACGAAACGGCCGAAAATGTAAATTACAGGAAAAATGGAAAATATTAAAATATGCAATTTACGGGAAATGTTATTGACGACTCACTTGAACGGCTCGCGGAACTTGCTGAGCACGCGCAGTTGATCATTTCTTTGCCCAGTCGCCTGAAAAAAAGTGGGTACATGAGAACGTAAGCTTCCGCAGTGTTTACGACGATCAGTTACAGCTCTGTATGTCTCTACTCTGTGACAAGATTGAACACACCCATGCCATAATGATATTAACGTTATACAATAATACTAATACTCTAGAGCTGTCTGTGATAAACTTTAGATGATGTTGCAGGTGAAACGCAAAGTTTTAAAAAATTAGTATTAAATCCCTCGTTGCGTTCCATAGACATAGTATGTTCTCAATTTCTCATGTTCTGTTCACTTCAAGTTCACCTACTCAAAGTACGTCTGTTAGAACATTTGAAACTTTTTGTTACTGTAATGGTGTCATAATTGGTAGTATGTATATGTTGGTTATTGTTGATATTAACAAGCAAGTTGGTTTCCTATGACGAGTGTCGAGTGTATGATGTATTAGGGTGTATTATGTAGTAACTAGTAAGGAGAATATATATGTACATGTACAAGGAAACAAGACACGGAACTACCTACGAAATATGTGTGCTTCCGAACCAAACAATACATTAAGAATGCACGTGCTCCGAAATTAATATAAAATTAGGTTAAACTATAAACTAAATAAACATTCGTTCTTACTGCCAAACTTGCAAGCCCCCCTCCCGGAAAAGATCGACCCTGTAACATGATCTTCCTGGACTGCTGATAAGCCTGGCTGATATACAAAACAAAATTAAAATTTACGTCACTGGCCCTTAGCAGAGGCGCTTAGTAATGTTACATAATACTAACCTATGCAGAAGGTCATCTCTATTGTCTTTTACGTATTAAGCACTTTTGTCATCGATTCGCCAATCAGGAAGCATTCATCCCCTGGAAATACCGAAGGAGGCGATGACGTCAGGGGGTGACTGCTTCTGTCTAAGGCACTTGCCGAGGTGCGGATCGATGACGAATAGCGCATACGCAAAAAAAAAAACGATACAGATGACTTTCTGAATAGCTTAGTATTCTGTTTGGTATGTTAGATTATATATGAATATGCATATTGGTGAGGGATTTGGTTCGTACGACAACGAAAGAAGTTGTGTTGGTATGTAACAATACAAAATTAAGTGAATATAGGTTAATTCGTGGTTTGCGATTTTTAAATATTACTTTCGAAGCATCGCTAAACCGCGAACAAATATAAGCGTCGCAAACAAGTGAGTCTAACGTTCCTGCGGAAAGAATAAATAATAAAAATCGCACAAATGAGCAGATCGTGAAATAATTAGTTAATCCAACAAGTATATGATGATAATTATTTAGCGAAGAATACGCAGGGATATATTCACAGCAGGGAAGATTATTTTATTTTTCAGAGCGTATATTGTGAATGTTTTCTACGTTTTAGCGCTTAGATATGTCCTTTAATTTAGCTAGACAACAGTGAAATGTCATGTTTTCATATAAATTCTCGGAATATTTCTAATATTAAAATCTACGAATTCGAATTCAGAGAATTTCACGGACTGTAATTTTATCCTATTAAATTAAACTAACCGCAATCTTATTAGCTCTTCTCACAGTTAACCTTTAATCATCTAGTTTCTATGAGTTGATATACATTTTCTTGATAACAATATGCTTCCTTTATCGGCTTAAAATTAATATTGTAGTTTCCATCTACAAACCCTCCAACTATTGTTCAATCGAGTGAGATGCCAACAAAATCTTGATATTTACCCATAACCTAACATGGCAGTACCTATACAGTACAGTATATATATACACGAACTTGTGGTTAAAACTCGATAACTGGACTCTGCAGCTCGTGGTTAGAGCGCTGCACCGGAATCGCAGAGCCGCAGGTTCAATATTCCTGCCATGGACCTATAGTTGCATTTTTCGCCGTTCCTGGTTATGTCCAATAAATGTATATAAATTTACACTCGATAATGTCCACCCACAAACCCTTCAACTATTGTTCAATCGAGTGAGATGCCAACAAAATCTTGATATATATCAAAAGAGATTAATGAAGCAATTATATAGGGAAATCGGTTTTTGTGAAATCGAAATTGTAAAGGTCTCGGTACAACTTTTTAGTGATGTTAAAACTTCCATCACGTTTTACAACAATCCAGTGTAATAATTTAAAACTAGAATATACATGCATGCAGAAACCCTCGCCTTGCTGACAAAAACATTGCGGTATTTTCCGAACATGAAGTATCTAAAGTAGTTGTCATGGTAACACGATAATTTTTTAAGAATATTCTTACAAATGAAAAATCGCCTAAAAATATCACTTTTAATTACAAAATTATCAATTTCTCAACATATATATGTTAGGCATGATATTATATGTAATATAAGCTTCAATTTAAGGTAAAATTCAACCACAAACGCTTCGCAAAACGTTTTAAAGTGTTCTTTTTAAAACTAAACTGCCTTTAATTAAATGGCTTTATCGATAAACTTTGAGTTTGCAATAAAATGATTTCAAATTCTTGCTTGCAAATAACTTTGCTTTCTTTTTTATTTAAAAAATTCAATGTCATAAAAAAGGGAATCAATATTAAAGATACACTGAAAGTCTGAAATTATATCATTGCTGTCTTGTTTAGTTGTTTCATATACGCAAAGCCGACAAAAGCCGTCGAGTTTTAAAACCATTAAATCAATATTTAAAACAAACTTACCTTCGTTAACGTCGGCTCCCTTCTTTTAGCCGATTCTTTCGCAGTTTCTTTACGAGGGAGCTTTTGAAATTTACAAAATCTTGCAAAAATGCGAGCAAAAATGAAATATATTTGCAAGAAATTTATCAATCATCAAATCAAGAAATATTTGCTATTTCGCTGTCGTCATGAAGTCAAATTGGACCAATCAGTGTCCGCAATTCATGACAGTCCGCCATATTTTTGAGATCAGTGAGGATGACCACCCACCGAAACATCGTTGGTGAGCCACGCCCGCGATATTTGATGAACTTTAGACTTCGCTAATGCTTTCGTTTCCCCGGGTGTAAATAGCCGGGGGGAATTAGTACCCTCGCACGGCGCTTCGCGCCGTCGGCTCGGGGATTAGGTTTTTTATCCAAGCATAGTTTATAGGTATACGAGTTAAGTTTTCACTATTATGCGATGTCAATGTTTCGTCATTATTTATTTTACTCCTAAATTAACTACTAAGTACGATGAATCTATTTTCGCGAAATCACAAGGTGTTATAAACACAATTTTTCCCGGCTGAAATCACATTCAGTATATTTTTGTTATAGCTTACTCTGATCTACAGATCAGATTGGCAAATTCAAAGAACAACAGAACAGGAAGAGTCGAAATATATCCTCCTTCTTTCGGATGGGGAACTGTATGTAGTTACGTGGACTGGACTGATAAGGAAAGTGGCGTTGTCTGTCGACAGTAGAGAGTTTGGGAACGCGACGGGAAGTGGCGACGGCGACTTGGGACTTGCATAATTTTACATAATTATCATAATTAAGTCACGAATATACGTTGTCTGGACGTTGGCGTTCTCCCGACAACGCCAGTTTGAGTGATTTGGCGTTGTGCTGACAACGTCTGGTTTTTGTGCCTTTTTCTGCATGATGGCCGAAACGAACAAGCAAAGGTAAGCTTTTTTACGTAAACGATATTCTATTTAACCAACTTTCGGTAATTTAACTCAAGTTTTATGTTGTTTAGCAGTAAATCTCAAGTCATGATCAAAGCGATGAAGTGGACTGATCAACATGACCTCGAGTTGATTAAAGAAATTTTAACAGAACGTCCTTTTGATAATCCTAAAGGTTCGAGGCGAATAGGACTAGTTTGGGAAAGAATCGTCGACAATTTAAATTCAAGAGCAGATATAGTCTTCAACTTGAAGGACATCAGGGCTGTACGCGATCGCTATAACTTGTTAGCAAAAAAATACAAAAAGAAGGAGAGACAGGAAATTAATGCTTCGGGCATTGGCACCGATGAGCCAAGTGAGCTTGAAGACGCCATTGAGGAAGCTGTTGCTCTTTTTGAGAGTCAAGAAGAGGGACGAGAAAAGGAAAAAACTGCTAAAGATGAGGACAGAAGTCAAGCAGAAGATGCCAGACTGGTCGCACTTGAAACTGCTCGAGAAACAGCAAAAAGAAAAGCATCAGGAAACGATTCGTTCAGAGCCAAGAAAACAGCTATTGTAGAATTTCTAAGAGATAAAGCGAATCAGGATATTGAGTATAGAAATAAAGAGCTTGAACATAAAACTAAAGAACTGGAAGTTCGAAAGCAAAAGCTAGCAATAAGGAGCAAGGAGCTTGAAGCACAAACTCAATAAAATCAAAACTTGTTGAACACTTTGCTTGAATTTGCAAAAAATCGTTAACTGTACAAGAACTGTAAGTACATTCCTTTATGTGTTTGACCATTCTTCATGTTTATTGAATACGGGCAGGCTACTTCTGGCCTTTGAATTTTGTTTGGATATTTTACAGGACAAGTTGCATGCTATACTTTATTATATTAATATTTTTATAGTTGTATATGTAAATTGAAAATAAAAGTTATTGGTTCAGAAAATTTAATTTTGAATTACTTTTGATTCTGGTTGTATGGATCCAATTTATAAACAATAATTATATCTTTCACGCAAATGCAATGTTACTATACTGTTGTCTTGCAATATACTATGTTTCATAGAGTATTATCATTAATTACATGTGGACACTATGCATCAGCTCTCCAGAAGTAGTTTTCCAGTGTTGGTGGGTTGATTTCAAAATATTCTGATACAATGTTACCATACAAGCAAGCTAAATTATTTTGCAATATGGCAGATACAATGTAAATTTTCCCAATGGGATTATTTTAAGTTGTTGCTTAAAATCTACAAACTTAAAATACTTGGTTATTTCTCCAAATAACCATTCCACACTGACTCGTACACTGCTCATTGCCTTGTTATATTGCCTCATATCTTCTGTTAATGCGGCATTATTTCGGAATGGTTGCTGTAGGTGGACCGTCAATGGGTAGGCTGGGTCACCATATAGACATAATGGGGTGCCGTCTGGTGCAAATGCATGCTGCCTGAGGTCTTGCATCAAGCCTGACTCTCCAAGTATACGTGCATCATGCATTCTTCCCTCTAAAGCAAAGCAAAACAAAATATATAACTAAATGATTGAATTGAATGACTTTGTTCAAAATTTATATATTAACAATTTATAACAGAACACATCATTGTACTGATTATTGGCAATATAAATGTCAAAAAAGTGCTAACTCACCCCATGGTCCAGACAGGTTTGCTATCAGACCATTCGGAATACATATACTCTGAAATTTGATGGCATGTAGCCGCTTATGACCATTGTAAACAATTCTTTGATTAACACTGGGTCTACAAATTGGCCGAACTGTGCCATCGATGAAACCAAAGCATGTTAGAAGAGGGGAACCTTTGACATGAATTGCATTTGCATAGGATTCCAGATTCTCTGGAGATAGAAATGGTTGATTCCAGCTTTGTAATCTGAAACCATGGTTGTTGTAAATATGATTGATTGCATATTGAGTAATCTTGCATAGTTCAGGCACTGATCGGCCAAACATGGGAACCATATCACAGTATCGCACTGGGTAAGCAAATCTTT
>CACRXK020000605.1:0-51233 GCA_902702795.2 Paramuricea clavata
GTTATTTCTTGGCAAACAGGGAAGACACTTACTTTCATTGTCCCAGTTGAGGAATGAATGAGGTCATGGGGGGGGGGTCACTTAGTCTTTTATATAAATGTTGAAATAAAGAGGTCGGCTATATAAATGCTGAAATAAAGCAGTCAGCTATAAAAGGCTTAGTCTTTTATATAAGGTGGACTCAAATTGCTTAGATTCTTGCACTTCACTTGGTGGAATTAATATTAGGATGTTAAGGTTTGTAATCCAAGTGAGAATATATACATTTTAAGACCTAACCAGGAAGACTGCGAAAAATGCAGCACAAGGTCCTCTGGTAGGAATCGAACCTACAGCCCTGTGATTCCGGAGCAGCACTCTAACCAACTGAGCTACAGAGGCCAGCTGTTGAGCTGTAACCGTAAGTTCATGTATCACAACCTGCACACCCGATTACCTATATAGGTAATCGGGTGTGCAGGTTGTGATAAGGTGGACTCAAATGGCTTAGATTCTTGCACTTCACTTGGTGGAATTAATATTAGGATGTTAGGGTTTGTAATCCAAGTGAGAATATATACATTTTAAGACCTAACCAGGAACGACTGCGAAAAATGCAGCACAAGGTCCTCTGGTAGGAATCGAACCTACGGCCCTGCGATTCCGGAGCAGCACTCTAACCAACTGAGCTACAGAGGCCAGCTGTTGAGCTGTAACCGTAAGTTCATGTATATATATGTAATCGGGTGCGCAGGTTGTGATAAGGTGGACTCAAATGGCTTAGATTCTTGCACTTCACTTGGTGGAATTAATATTAGGATGTTAGGGTTTGTAATCCAAGTGAGAATATATACACATACACTAATATTAATTCCACCAAGTGAAGTGCAAGAATCTAAGCCATTTGAGTCCACCTTATCACAACCCGCACACCCGATTACCTATATATACACGAACTTATGGTTACAGCTCAACAGCTGGCCTCTGTAGCTCAGTTGGTTAGAGTGCTGCTCCGGAATCGCAGGGCCGTAGGTTCGATTCCTACCAGAGGACCTTGTGCTGCATTTTTCGCAGTCGTTCCTGGTTAGGTCTTAAAATGTATATATTCTCACTTGGATTACAAACCCTAACATCCTAATATTAATTCCACCAAGTGAAGTGCAAGAATCTAAGCCATTTGAGTCCACCTTATCACAACCCGCACACCCGATTACCTATATATACAGGAACTTACGGTTACAGCTCAACAGCTGGCCTCTGTAGCTCAGTTGGTTCGAGTGCTGCTCCGGAATCGCAGGGCCGTAGGTTCGATTCCTACCAGAGGACCTTGTGCTGCATTTTTCGCAGTCGTTCCTGATTAGGTCTTAAAATGTATACATTCTCACTTGGATTACAAACCCTAACATCCTAATATTAGTCTTTTATATAAATGCCGAAATAAAGCAGTCGGCTAGGAAAGGCTTTTACAGAAGTGAATAACAGACCAGTAAAGGAATGGTTTGGGAAATTTCAAGTAAAAATCCCAATTGAATACCTGGGGATGATAGGGCCGAAGAAATTTACCTTGCAATTTTGTCCTGGCTGCAGGGGACTTCACTGAATTTCACACACCAAATTAAGTGAATGCCCCTGGCATGCCCGAGGGGGTCTCGAATTCTTGTGTAATATTGGATGAGATGAATTTACACTGTTTCCTGTCTGTTATTCTGTTGACTTAGGGACCGGTCATAAAGTATCTACAACCCCGGGGCGGAGGGTATTCTGATGGGGTGTGAAACTGTTCCCCACACATTTGATGGGGCACAAAATATTTTGACAACCAATTGATGGGGTACGAAATTTTCAACAAAGACTAATATAGTAATGCATATAGTACTCAAGATCTGTCACTCATAAATTTTGTAAAATATAGATTTACATTTCTACAATATATAAAATCTACCATAAAGAGTATATCAATATGTTTTTTACTTATACAAATGGTTATTGGTTGATGTGGGGGCTCAAGGCCCCCAGCACCCCCCCCCCCAAAAAAAAAATTGAAGCTGGTTTGCTTTCCAAAGCTTCACAATGCTATCAGAGTCAAAGAGCTTTGATCTGAATTCCATCACATACTAGAGCCTAACTTTCCAGTTTTTCAATTAGTTTCTGAGAACTTGTCTCTTGGTTTGACGTTAGACAGAGTATTGCTAAAGCGAACAACATTTATGGCATTCCCATCCTTGCTATCTGGGTCTATTATACTCATTACCCTTTTTCCTTGCTTCTCACAATCTTTTGTTATTTTCCAACGTACTGTCCGCTGTGAAATTACATACTCTTTAAATTGAATTGGAGCCATTAAATCATATGACGAACTGCGTGTACAGCTCTTCCAATGTTTGGTAGAATCCACAACTAC
The DNA here is from genome assembly GCA_902702795.2 of Paramuricea clavata. Taxonomy (NCBI): domain Eukaryota; kingdom Metazoa; phylum Cnidaria; class Anthozoa; order Malacalcyonacea; family Plexauridae; genus Paramuricea; species Paramuricea clavata. Next base: position 2,381 of record CACRXK020000605.1, read on the forward strand.
CACAAGTCCTTTGCTAAAATTATGCCTGGCTTTGTAATTTTATCAAGGGCAACATCCTTCAAAAAACGTTCGATTTCCTCGACGTTTTGTTTGTAATTTGGTCCAAGTCATCATAGCCTTGTTCAAGCAAATACTAAAATATTGATTAAGGTTCCATCTTTCTCGCTCTGATTTACTGAGGATATAAAATCACTCTCAGAAGCCATCTTGATTCTTGATCTTGAGACAGAGTATGGCAACCACTATAACACAACTACACGAAGTATGCACGTATAACAACGAAATGCGGGCTCTAATTGTTCAGACTTTATATTTTTAAAATAAATTTGAATTTTGATACTTATAATTTTGATACTTATAATTTCCGCATTTATGGAAATGATTTTCAACAGCAAAAATAGTTTACGTTCGGAAACACGGAATCAGTCAGAATATTCTGAACAAGGAGTGGACGACTCACCGCCAACATGAGGGCTTTGAATTTTATGTGAGACATGCATGGATCTATATTATGTAGTAAAAGAACATGCTGCCAAGTACTGTAACTGTAAGTACAGTAGCTATAGCCATGTTTACACTACGAGCCTAAGCCTGACCTAGGCCTAGCTTTGGACTAGATTTTTGTAGTGTAAACGCACTTTGCCCTGGCTTAGGCCAGGAAGTATGGGCCACCTGACTGTTGTCTTTATACATATTTCGATATTTAAAATTATAGTAACATGCAGGGCCGTATTAATAACTAGACGCGATAATTCGGGGGGGGGGGATGAATATTCATATAATCAAAAGAAATCCGTCAGGCAGAACACGGATATATGAATATTTACCCCCTCCCCAATTATCGCGTCTAGTTACGGCCCTGTTTAGTACAGTGTATGGGGTACGAAATATTTTAGTAATATTTGAATGGGACTCGAAATTTTTCCCTTACGTTTGTGAGGGTTGTTAAATATTTTTTAAAAATCCGGGGCTACCCTCCACCCCGGGGTTGTAGATACTTTATGACCGGTCCCTTACCTGGCCATTGTTCTACCGGCCTCAAATAAATTCTCGTTTCTCGGACGGAAATTGCAGGCAATGCAATCACGGCCAGGCTTGTAAATGACGTCTCACGACACAAAAATCCGTCTTTCCACGGGAACAAATGTTGCCAATTCACTGTTCATGAATACCCCAATACAACAATACCACGGTAATGCCTATTACGGACGAAACCGGAAGTGAGGTTGACTTGAGTTGCTGCTAGGTGCCAAGTCCGAAGTGGTTCGAAGTCGTGCCCATTTCAAACGTTATCAATCTCATCTTTAATATGTCGCGGTGATGTTGAATGTTTTGTGTTGATATTGCATTCACTCAATGTTATATTTTGAAAAATATCTCCTAAAAAATATAAATTGGAAAGAAAGTGACCTAGTTCATAATAATATCGACGTTTATAAATTCGATCAACTGGAGTTCGAAAGCGACTGCCGTTGTGGGCGCTGTTTCATAAAATTAAATAGCGAGTGTCATCCGTGTCGAATTGTTTGTACAGCATGATGTTCATTTGCTCTAAAATAACTCGTTACGAAGTATTATTTATTGTAGCTCTGGGGCTATTTACCCACGTTTCGTGTCAATTTCCAAGTAAGTTTTTTATATCTTTGTTGAAAATTCAAATAGTATAACTGCAAAGCCATTTCCTATGACAAAATGCATTTAGTTGTACAGGTTTTAGATTTTAAATCCATTGGTTGGATCTTCCCTTAATGATTGAAATCGTCTGACATTTAAAGAGGGATTACAAAGATAATGTATACGCAGTACATGTGCTATTTAAACTTGACAATGTGCTACTGGATCTACTGCTATGTCACACTTTTTTTTTACTTATTTCTAAATATTATATGTCAAATCACGATAAATTACAAAGACGAATATAAAGTGAGGTCGAAATTTTCGTGAGCCTTGTTTCTCGGGTCAGAAAAAATGATAAAGACTATAATAGTATTTACTTTCACATACGGCAACAACACATTGGTTCATTGGGCATTCACTATCACTTATAAATAAAATATGGGCCGGTTGTTCAATGCTGGACTAGCGCTAACCCTAGGTTAAAATTTAGCCTCCTGTTTTAGTTTGTGTATTTCTACACGTCTGTTTATTTCAAAACGTCAGAGAGAAAACTCCTATCGATCCAGACAAGATCTCTGAAGAAATATTTCCAAATTTATAGACAAGCTGTCAGGAAGTTTGCTTTGAATTTCAGGTTAACCTAGTGTTAAGCTAATCCAGCTTTGAACAACTGGCCCCAGACGTTTTTGTTGTGTTATAAATTGTGTTCACCCTTCAATCTACCAGCATTTGTGGCCAGTTGATATCTCAAGTGACCACACATGAACAATAAAAACAAACAAATTGATTAAATATATTGAAGCTATTATCCTTTTACCTGTATTGGGCATATATAAGCCCCCCTCCCCCCAGATATAGCTATTAATAGTTGAGTTGGACAAATACCATATAGTAACTTCCTATCTATGTTCCATATTTGAAAAAATGGGCGGTAAATTTGAAACAAACTTTGTAACAAACTTTGTTGATGAACTTGGCGAATTTGGTGAATGCCAATGTTAGTTTATATTAGAAATTTGGACACAGACAAATTATAAAACTTGTAAACAAATTGAAAAACTCAATAATTTATGAATCCCTTTTCACATCAAAGTGTGTGTTACCTGTCCTGTTAGAGAGCGCATTGTAGATTTGTGGCAATGGAAACTGGAAGGGAAATTCAAAGAAGAACTGAAGGCAATGTAAATGCATGTGAGCATGAAGCGACTTAGAGGTTTCAAACTTCATTAACTGATGATGTTGTAACATATATTGAATTTTGTAAAGCAACAAAGCCAAGTACCTTAATTACACTGCTGAAATTCAAACAGCTTTAACAGAAAATAGAGTTTGTTTACCAGAAAACGTTTCATGCCATCTCCATTACTACATCTCCATTATGTCAGGGCTTTCAGAATTATACTGAGTAGGTGTCTGTTTTTATAAAGTAGGCGGCTGTTGGGAGGGGGCGGTCTAGGGGGTCTTAAAGTCATCCAAATTAACTAGTGTAAATTGATTAGATAGCACCACAGCTGAGCTCTGTAACCAAATTATAATTTATCATTACTTTCATTCTTCAACAAGTTCAACCAGGTAACTTCAAGATTTAAGATGGCAAATAACTAAATCAGTTTTACGAAATAGTACATCGTTTTCGAAAATAACCAGGCTATAAAGTAGACCAGATTGACAAAAAATAACTTTGTTTGAAAGCTTAGAGTGAAGGAAGGAGAGCAGAATTGATATTGCAAGTACTAAACAAGTAACCGGCTGTAAACCTCGTAGCACCTGCCGGAGCTCTGGCAACCGCCAGCTTATTTTGAAAGTCCTGTATGTGTCACCCAAACTGACATAAATGAAAGACGAAACATGAAATAGATGAATATCATGATATCTGCGACATAAACCATAAAAATACGACGTTTAAAACTGTCAAACTATTATTATTAAATAATACATCTAAAGTTTTGAAAACTGTATCAAGCCACCTTAAGTGGCAGTTTAAGCATGATTACTAGGCTTATAATTTTAATGACTCTGCTTGAGTATAGAAAAGCATCTATAAATATTGCTTTTATTGCTTTATTTATCTATTGCTTTTTAGTTTGTTGGCCATGCTTGGACTAAAGCATGGTTATTACAAATGCAACTGATCTCAAATGTATACTTTGCAAAACTGAAATTGAACAAGTATTACTTCTATGTGATGAAGTTCAAACTACAGTAGAGTAGGAGTAGGCAAGAAATGTGGGACTATACTTCCACCTAAAGTAGTTCTAAGGTTGGATCGTTGCAGTCTGCAACAGACAGCAGCCATAATTATGTGTCGATCCTGATAATGCGTCCTCCATATTTGTTGTCAAAATATAGCCTAATTTGACCCATAAAGAGCGTGAATGACATAACAGGTCTATTAGCTCTGCATACAAGATTGAACATAAGCAGGATAAGGATGCAAGTAATGCAACTATGCTATCATTGCTAATCCTTCCTAATGGATGACAATGATGATCACAATGATAATTCAGTTATAGGAAAGTTGAGTTAATTAAACTGACAAAACTATAATTATACAGTAATACTAATATGAATATATTTTGGCTCATAAAATGGCTCTTATATATGTATACTGTATGTACATTGAATAATACTAATAATAGTGTCTATACTCTTTTTTATTAGATTTTATAGTTCGAGAAATTGGCTCATCCATCAACTTCACATGTCCTGATGATTTAACCAACAACCACACATATAAATTTTCTGCTCTAAAAAAGCAGGCAACACCTGAGTTGATAACACCTGGTGCAAGGATCAAACTACTTGGACCTATCTTGATGATTGTAGACCTGGAGTGGGATGATAACGGACAATACTTTTGTTCTATTTACAATTCAAATGGCAATCAGATAGGAAATACAAAATCTCTTGCTATACTCAGTCTTAAAACAGGTATTTATATGTTTCCTGCCACAGGTTCGATCCCTGCCAGGGACTTAAAGTTGCATTTTTCACATCTGTTCCTGGTTAGGCAGGGTGCGATAATTCGCGTACCAACGTACTGGCGGTACGCCAAATTTATGGTCTGGTACTTCTTTGTTTTTAGGCAAGTACCAGGTAGGTACGCGGAAATTTACTATTCGCGTACTTACATTTTCCTTCTAGCAATAACTAGCAGACCTGCCAAAGTATTCAAAACTGTAAAGAACTTTAGCTGTACATGTAAATTTCACGCATCCGACATATTTTGGGATGAAAAAAGCCAAAAGGTTATCTTTGCGCTTGATCAAAAAATTTATCGTCATTGTCCGACTGAAAAAAATCGCTGGGGTGAGCGATTTTAAAACCGTTATCGTCAAACGCCGATAATTTTATCGTTTTCGTTGTAATGTGGACACCAACATAATTTTTTACGAATCATCGCGTGCTTACAAGTTACAAGTAATTGTCAATGCTATTACCAAGGTCTAAAAAAAATACCTGCGGTTTCCCGACCGACCCTATTTTTTTCTGCCCACCCTACTATTTTTTTCAACACGATTGACCGTGCGACGTTTTTTGAGGCCCAATGAGGAAAACTACACTGTATCATAGATATCTTATATAAACTAGATAGCGCATCTCTTTTAATAAAATTGAAGCCAAGAATATTCCAGCGGTTACCCCCATTTGAATAGATGGCGGCCATGTTGGAGTTTCCCACTCGCTAATAAACGCTTAAAAAACAACAATAACTTTCATCATTTGAATAGTTTGAAAATGTATTTGGAATAGGTTTAACTTAATATTTAAGTTCCCTGTTTAAGAAATAGAAAACATATGAGTCTTCTCATTTCATGGGAATATCCTGAGTCTGCAATCACGGCTTCAATTTTTGAATTGCAGAATAATTTGATGCACTATCTAGTGTATATAAGATATCTATGCACTGTATGTAGCTGAGGTCAGACTGTTAGCACCATCGGTAAATCCACTGTAAATGAGCCATGGCATTCGAGTCACAACGTCAAGGCTTATGTTGTACAAATACCATAATTAAAGATTCATTTGTACAAAATTGCACATACATTTTTTGCTTTTGGACCAGTAAACTATATACATAGCTATAAAAACCATGACTCGGAAGTAGTCTTAGGTACGTCTTGACTCTCAAGTCTGTACCAGATCAGGTACGCGGCAAAAGTTGTCAGAGTACCAGTCAGGTACGGCTAAAAATATTGAATTATCGCACCCTGGGTTAGGTCTAATAAATATATATAAATTTCCACTCAATAATGTCCATCTACAACACCCTTCAACAGCATTATTCAATCGAGTGAGATGCCAGCAAAATCTTGATATATAGTAGAACCCTATCACAGTGTTTTACAGTACAATATACCTACCAACAGTACATTAGGACCAGGCATAAAGTATGGGGGGGGGGGGGCTGGAGAAATCAAATCTTCAACTGTATATTTTTCCTTGGCCCACCCCTGGAATAAGGCTTAATTATCAATGGCCCACCCTTTAAAGTCTTGCACAAAATTTAATGACCCACCCTTTGTTAAAGACAACAACAGGCCGGAAACTCGTCACTTTCTATTGGTGATATTTTTTACGCCTTTCAAATTCAATTTCAGTTTCATACATGATTTATTGCTTGGAAAACACCAAAACTTTACATATGACTCTTTTATAATATAGTAAAATCAAACCTGCAGAGTGTAATCATTAAGTTTTAACCCTTACGGATCACTTATTATTGTCAAACTTACCATTTGCTCTGTACTTCAAAATTAACTGAAAAGATCTTTCTACCTTTCATTTTTGTTCTGTGTAATTTGTTATTCTCAATAACTTCGTAATAATTTGTCTTTCCCTTGGTCTCATCCTTCTCCTCTGCAAATTCTACCTATAACCCCCTTAAAAAACCCTGCTGGAGAAGATTGTTAGGCGGAAACGCGTACAGGGTTGCATTTCCTACTCTTTTTCAATCTCTCGCCTTTATCGGTAACCGATCGTTTCTCCAACGAGTCGTTTCGTCAACTGTCAGTTCGCCAACGTTCTTATGTCAGTTCGTCAACGCAACGTTTAATCATGGATGATTTAGAAGTATTTTACAATCCATGGTTTAATAGTTCACGTCTTTATGATGTGAAACCATGAAACGCAAACAATGTTTGTAGAAAATATGTTGGAACGTTGGTGATCAAAAGCGTCACTAGCCGTGACTAATTACCGTCGGTGGGTGTCTTTGGTTATTCTTCTATGCTCTATTGTGGAATTTTGTTTGTGCAGAGTATGGTTAATCTTTGTATTGTTTGACGCTTAGTTTGAAAGCTCGATCTTCAGTTGTGTTTACTTTCACACATTTCGACATTTCGTGAGTTTAAGCCCCTATAAAAAATTACTTGTTTATACCTGTAGATACATTCAACACCTATCTTAGCAGAGCTTGTGATCTATTCGACAATGTCGACAATTTACTATTCGACAATTTACGGACCATTCCATCGTTTTCTACGAACTTAACGCTAGTTTCCAAGATTCCAGCAAAAACTCCAGTTGCAACTAAAGATTCCAGCAAAAACTCGTAGATGTATACGACTACAGAAAAGGAGACTTCGAAGGCTTGCGTTCTGCGTTGTCGGCCAAGAACTTGTGTTCAAATCTAGAACACGATGATATAAACATTGACTGGCAAAGTTGGAAAAATAGCTTTCTCCAAACGGTGTCAAAGTACGTTCCACGTAAGAAAATAAAAGGAATCCTTTGCCTTAGATTATAGGGAACATCTTAAACGGTTAAACCTTATAAACAAAAATAACACTGTTCGAAGGAAATTGAAATCATGCCCGACCATGCAGTCATTTGGCGCAGAAAACAGAAATTCAAAGAACTGCGTACAGCTGTCAAGAATATGCTCCGAGAGAGCCGGGAAAACTGCTTTAAAATCCAAAACGCCTTTGGTCAAGAGTAAAGAACAAATCGAAGTCGCGCAACATTCCAAACGCTGTTTCCTCTGCGGTAAACTCAGGTACGAACCAAGACCGGCGAGATTCAGCGCAGATAAGCCAACTGATATTGCCAACATGTTCAACAGCTGCTTCACGTCAGTATATACATCAGCTGACAATTACGAGGACACAGCTGATCATGAGCAAGCTAAACCTGCAGTAATGACAGACCTCGCCCTCTCAGTTGAGAAAGTGCAAGCAGTACTTGGATCTCTTGACTGTACGAAAGCTACTAGACCTGATGGCATTCCCGCGCGTTTACTAAACAAGACAGCTTCCGTGATTTCACCATCTCTGTGTAAGCTAGAACGCTGCGTTTTCTTTAACATCAAAGACTGTTCCAGCTGATCCAGAAACTGCAACATGGATTTATTTCTGGTAAATCATGTGCAGGTTACTAACCTCTTGGAAGTCCTGGACTACACCGGCTCGGAATTAGATAATGGTGGTCAAGTAGATGCTATTTATCTGGACCTGTCTAAGGCTTTTGACAAAGTCAGTCACTCGAGACTCAAACATGCGCATGGCTGGATTTGGCGGCAACTCATCCAATGGTTCGACTCCTACCTCACGAATCGCCAACAACGTGTAGCTGTACTTGGAGCAACTTCTACCACCCTCCCAGTTACTTCAGGTGGTCCTCAAGGCTGCATACTTGGTCCTGTCCTCTTTGCCCTGTATGTCAACGATCTTCCTGATGCTGTGAAATTCAGTCAAGTTGCAATGTTCGCAGACGACACAAAACTGTTTTCAATCATCACAACTGAGAATGACTGCGAACACCTACAAAATGACCTGCACAACCTACGAGTTTGGTCGTCAGAGTCTGGCCCCTCGTTCAACGACAAGAAGTGCAAAGTCCAACACATTACCAGAAAATTCACGCCACTAACAACAACGTACAAACTATCGTCAAATTTAGAACAAATTGAGTGTTGGTCCAGAATTACTTCACCTGGAACAAACAAGTTTATGATCAGTTGGCGAAAGCAAATAAGTTACTGGGCTATATCACTCCGGAAGGTCAACGTTATACATCCATAACACTACGTTGCGACATATCGGTATTCTATATTTGGCTCTGCTGCGACCTCACTTGGGTTATGCAGCGCAGATATGGTCTCCGCAGTCAGTTCTTCTAATGTAGCAAACGGAACGTACGCAGAGGCGAGTGACAAAAATTATCCTTGAGCTACCTTTTCCCTCAACTACATACTACACCACTAGACTGCAAACGCTGTCCCTACTACCCATTTGCTATTGGCATGAGTACTTGGATATGGTCGTCTTCTACAAAATAGTAAATGATCTGCATGGTGAAAGTTAAACCTCTCATTCCAACCAGGGCCGCCGACGTTGACGATCCTCGCTCGTACAAAACAATCTGTCTAAAGTGTAGTTAGGGCCATTTATACGTGACAAAATAAGTCGCGACTTACATAAGACGTGACTTAAATAAGTGGAGTTATCGCATAAATGGTTCTCTACGGCTTTGGCCTTATTTATTTGCTATAGCTATAATGTTGTTTTGGTTGTTTTTGTTTTAATATGCAAGGCATTAAATTTTACGTTGTTTCAAGTTTCTGGCATGTGTAGTTAGACTTTTGTCCAAAATTTCTTATTTAAGACGCGACTTAAATAAGAACAGCTAAAAGACCTGTTCTTATGTAAGACGCGTCTTATCCAAGACGCGTCTTACATAAGAATTTTGTACCTTTTATACCACAAACTCGCGTCTTACTTAAGTCGCGTCTTATGTAAGTCGCGTCTTATTTTGTTCCGTATAAATGGCCCTATTATAACGTTTCACTAACATTTCACAAATTCAGAAACATAATGTTTCCTAGTGTTTGCCCACTCTGGGAAACATGGCGAAACATTGGCAGGAAATAACTGTTTCCGCAACAATGTTTCCTAGTTTGCCCAGGGCTTAAAATTCTGTATATTAGGTAGATTTCAGGTAACATGCTGTTCAACTTCAAATGTTGCTATTCGGGTGCACGAATATAGCATACTGCCACAGGCGGAACGGAGAATTGCGGGGGGGGGGGGACGGGAAATTTGCCTGACATTGATGGAAATTGATATATATATATATATATATATCATGGTTTATTAATAGATGGATAGAAGGTAAATATACAAGGAACAACATCCCACGTAATTTGACAGTAAAAAGTACTGGCAGCTGGGACGTCTGAAAATGCACTGTAATTTTACAGAGACTGTTTCTTAACGAACGTCAGTATTTTTAACATAAAAAGGCTGTAATTCAAAATTTGTGAAACAAGTTTTAATCAGATTCTCTAAATTAAACATCGAAACATAATAATATCATCACGAAATACGTCCGTCATTATACCGAGTCGACCATGCAGCATATCAAATTTGGCCGTTTTTTAAAGTAGAATCTGCATGCCCGACACAAAATGTCTGGTGGTTCCGTAGTCCGCACCCCCCCCCCCCCGTCCCCTGTTTCGTACGCCTATGCAACCTCGTACCCAGGGCTTCGGGCGTGCGAAGGTAAGAGCCTGGGTACGAGGTTGACGCCTACAGGTATGCAGGCATCAGTGACGTAGCCAGAACGATAATTGGGGGGGGGGGGGATATTCATATTTTCGTGTTCTACTTTATTAATTTCTTTTGAAATCAATTGTTTTTATGGTATGTGAACACGAACATATGAATATGCCCCCCCCCCCCCAATTATCGTTCTGACTACGCCACTGCCAGCCATTAGCTGGCGCCAGCCGACCCAACCTATTTGGCTATTAGTAAAACACGGAGCACGGAGCAGTAGAAAAACCACAATCCTTTATGATAAACCACATTGTTTATTATTACAAATTTTATTATAATTATTAATAAAGATTTTTCGCGTTTATAGAAGTAAGAAAATGGGGCTTTAAAAAAAACCACGTCATCTCGCGCTATAGATAGCCATAGCTCGAAAAACACTAGGAAATTTTTAATAAAATATATCTCAGGAAATTTTCTTATGCACTTTGCAGGAATTTTTTTCATCAAATATATTTCTTTTACAAATCTTTCAAAATTTATAATTTATCTATGCAAGAATCTTAGCCTGCTCACAGACGTTAAGAATCTTTGCTAGACGACAAACCGGTCTTTATTATCGAAAATTTGCAAGTGTTTGCACGTCGTGTTGTCCAACTCTTGATGTATTTTTAAACATTTGCTATTAATTTCAGCTTCAATTAATATTTTTGTATAGCCAACATTCTTATAACATGGAGAAATGTAGCAAATGGCTTCTCGCGAAGTTTGTCGTTCATGCTGCGGATATAATGATATTTAATATATTAAAGCATTAAAAATCTCTAGTGCATGAAAACTCGAACGCCAGAGCTTCACTAAAAGTGAAACTTCGAAACACGCTTGAGATTAAATTAAACCTGAATTTTAAGTAAACCCTTAATTTGTGAAACTTTGAAGAAAACACGCGCGAAATTAAACCTTAATTATATTCGGCTCCGCATGTCTCGGCACCTAAATTTGCATTACTTTTTATAGTCACATGGCATATCAATTCCGCGAGTGCAAAAATGTAAATCCCCAAGGGAGAATTCTAAAACACCAACAAGTTCACACGCGAAGCAACAATTGAAATCCTTAATATTGTGCACAAGTCAGAGTTTATAACACATTTAAAGCCGTTGTTAAACTCGTTATTTTTAAACTCTCGTACTGCAAAATGGCGTCGTTAGAAGTTACAGATATGGATTGGGATTGGCAAGCGACGAAGGGCTCTGTTTTAGAAAGGAGCCGCCACATGTTAAACAATCCTACTTTAAGTGATGTTTTTATTACATGCGAAGGCTCCGAGCAAAAATTTTACGCCCATAAATACGTGCTGTGTACGAGCAGTTCTGTTTTTCACGGCATGTTTAACGGCGGTTTTGCATCAATGTTATCGAACTCCATACACATCCAAGACTCGGACCCCGCCAGCATAATGGAATTCTTAGCTTTTCTCTATACAGACGAATGCAACTTGACGACATCAAATATCGTCTCTGTTATGTTTTTGGCTAAGAAGTACTCAGTGTCTTCGTTGATCCAGAAATGTACTAAGGAGGTTTCGGATGTTTTAGAACCCTCGAAAGTGTTAAATATTTTACAAGAAGCCATGCGATATGACCTGAGCGAACTGGTCGACGAATGTTGGAAAACTGTCGAAAGCCACACAAGCGACGTTGCGAAGTCGGACGGTTTTTATAGCGTCAATCACGAGACCCTGATCAGTCTACTAAAGCGAAAGAATTTACAAATTCCCGAAATCGATTTATTTCAAGCCGTTTTGCGTTGGGCCGATTATCAGTGTTCAAAAAACAATTTGGAAGCGACGCCGGAGAATCGAAGAAATGTCATCGGCGATGCTATTTACGAAATACGCTTCTTGGCTATGACGCAAGAGGAATTCGCACAACTGGTTTCGCCAACTCGCTTGCTATCGACAAACGAAATGGTGCCGATTTACGAACGGTTTAACGGGATATATTCGCCCGAGCTAGAATGGGGTGAAGCGACACGCGAACAAGAATTCACAACCATAAAATGTCCGAAATTTTCGCCCTCTAAAGTGGTGCCGAAATCACTTTCGGATAACACTTATTTCTTTCTAAGTTTCTCGGTGAATAAAGATATCAGCCTTCACGGAGTACGTTTGAATACGGGGCCGAATAAAGCCACTTTGTATGTGAAACAAACCGAGCCAGATGGCTCTTTAGGAGCCGAGACGCCATACACCAACGTTATTTCTGGTTATGTCGCGTTTCCGACGCCTGTCGCTATAAGTTCTAACAGTGTTGTGATGTTGCTAGCTGTTATCGGTGGAAGTTCGTTCGGGTATTACGAGTGGGTCGATAAGAATGTTTTAGAAGTTGGTGACATCGTTGTAACCTTTACCGAAGCGTATTTGCCGTACAGTTGTGACTTGGGTTCTGTCCAATCCGAAGGACATTTTGATGAAATTGTAGTGTCTCATGTAAACTCAGCACAACCCCCCTGTCACTCACAGAAATTAGTACGTTTTTCAGTGGGGTGCTAACTTTTACCTTGTACTTGTGATTCAGGTTCTGTTCATATTGTAGTGTCTGTTTAACCGCCCTGCTATTTGTGGATTTAGTAGATAGTTCCGGGGTTCCCAACTTTCATTGAAGCCTATTTGCCTTGGTAGTTGTGATTTAGGTTCTGTTTGAATCTGAAGAACATTTTGAAGAAATTATCGTGTCTGTTTACACCCCCTTGTTCTTATGGATATATGACATATTTCCAGAGGGATATACTAACTTTTACCAAAGCTGCAAAGCATCTTTTCCTTATGGTTTTGATAAGTTCTGTTAAATCTAGACAAGGACAGTTTGAGGAGGTATATACAGTGTAAATACTCCCCCCTGTTACTTCTGGGTTTAGAAAATATTTCCAGAGCAGATACTGTAATTTTACTATCGCATGTTTGAATTCTGAGAGTAACCCACGAGGAAATGTAGTGTTGGATCATTCCGGAAAACAACCACCCCTTGGAAGTTCCACCCCCCCCCTCTGGCAAAGTTAATTACACTCTCACCAGACGGCACAAATTTGGATGTTTTCTGGAATGACCTATTTCTCATAGGCTTTAGAAGTTACGTTGTTTGCATGTTTCATTGTTTGCATGTTTCATTGTTGAGTTTTTGTTGTTGTATTAAATGTTGTGTTCAATAAAGCATTGTACTGAAAAAGTTGTTTCATTGCGCTTACAGTTCGACATCTGTCTCTGTGGCTGGGTTGGTTATAGCATATAGTCAATGTAGAAGGTTAGGAAACTTAATGCAGGCATAATGTACCTCCTTATCTACTGTATGTTTTTGTCTTGATTTATGCAAAAAATGGTCTGTTCATCGTAACAAGTGCATTGTATTTTCGCTAGAGCAACCAATAGCTATGTTTTCATTTAAAGTGCCTATGACACGAAATTTCACCCCCAAAGGTTTATGGTTGCATTGTAAAGATCACTTAAAATGACTTAATAATTTCTTTTATAGAATTTTGGTAACTTGCTTCCTTTTCAAGATATTCAACTTTGTTTCATATACAAATATCACCGGTGTGATATCACATCACATAATGAGTTTTCAGAAAGTATAGTTTTCTTGACGAATACGTATCTAAAAAACTTAAAAATTGCCCTTGTATATGTATTAATTTCATAACTGGTAATTAACCCTCTGTATTTGTTTGTAAAAATATTTTATCAACTAAGGTAAAATACTGCGTTTTCAAAATATCATTATGCGATGTGATGTCACACCGGTGATATTTGCGTACGAAACAATTAAAGTTGAATATCTTGCAAAGGAATCAAGTTACCAAAATTCTATCAAAGAAATTATTAAGTCATTTTAGTGATCTTTACAATCCAATCATAAAACATTTAGGGTGAAATTTCGTGTCATAGGCACTTTAATAAATAATATTAAATGTGTGTTGTTTTTTTCTTCAAATGAATCCGCGCAAAATGCTTCCTTTTTAGGAACTCTTTTTTAACCGAATTGTCTTTCTATGGAACAATCTTTTCCCAATCATTCGTAACAGTTCGTCTGTTTCATCCTTTAAACTCCATATACACTACTTTTCTCAATTAGACTCTTCTTTCGATTTTTCTGTGTTGGTGTAATGTACTCAGGTGAATATGATGTTTGTGATGTTACTCTGAGTGTATATCCACACCGGGCAAGCTTGAAAAATATGCCTGGCCACGGTGGGAATTGGGCCTAGGTTCGTTTCCCACCGGTGGCCAGGCATATTTTCCAAGCTTGCCCGGTGTGGATATATACTCAGAGTAATATCACAAACATCTTCTTTCGATGTTAGCAGAATGCGCACTTGGAAAATCTAGTGCTTTAAATGCCGTTCTTTCAACTTACCATAATCTAAACTATTAATTTTTATATAGTTATGTAAATAGTGTTCCAGCCATAGATATCTATGGTTCCAGCCCCTTGTCCTTAATGTATGTTCATCTATTGTTTTGTGTCAGGTTGGTCTTCACATGGGACTCTAGAGGTCCTGTTGACCATACCTTTAATCATTGTTATAATTTTGTATGATTGTAAAGTATTAAAATATATATCTGATTGGCTACGAGTAGTACATTAATTTGTTTCAAAATACAGTGCCAAAAAATGAAATACAGTGCAATAAAAAGAAATACAGTCTTTCTGATTGGCTAAAAATATGAAACGATAACAAAGATAGCCAATCAGGGTTGATAGCCAATAAGATACAGCAATTTCCAGCAGAAACCATTTAGGAGTTTTTGGGAGTGACTGTATAATTTTTTTCATGTATATTATTATTAATGTATGGATTCTCGTGCAATTTGAAAAAAAAATGCACTCGTGAGTTTTTCAAAGACTTCAAATTGCACTCGTCCTTCGGACTCGTGCAATGTCGATAGTCTTTGAAAAACTCATTCGCGTGCATGTTTGTTTCCAAATTGCACTCGAAACCATACTATTACCTATACAAATACTTTAATTTATTTTTTTCTAGGAGAAAAGCACCATACAACCAAATCAACTTCGAAAATGCGAGAGACTTCACAAGCGAAAGGCGCGCTTTTTGAAACGGACATCGGACTTCGAATCCCGGAAAATGTTAGCCCTCCCATCGATAGCAATCCCCTGGGGTATTATCCCCGATACTGGACGTCGAGGACATTGTAGGAACTCCATACCCCATTGCGTTGATCTTGACGTCATGATGGAGCCCGTGTTGTACTTTCCAAGAACGGTCAGCGGTAGTCGGTCGAGAGTACGCGCAGATGTGGGAGGGAAGGAGGAAGGTTTGAAGGAAAGACCGAGGACTGGGCCGAATAAGGAAACTTTCGAGGAAAGAAATCATCTTACTTCCGCATACAGGTAAAACTTGGCCGTTCACTTTTACAGTAGGGAGCTTAAGATGCACCAAATCTGCGATGCAGACGCGACTAAAAACAATCGCTAATAATGAGAGACTATAGTTTGGCTTTGTTTTTCTCGTGTCCCTGGTTTTGTTTACCAACAACAATCCATACTTTTTACCAGTGAAGTGAAACTGTGATAACAGCGGCAGTTTTTCGTCACGTCCGCGTCCGGATGAAATGAGAGTGCATGAGAGTTGATCACTTTTGTTTCTGAAACTGAGCAATGAATTACAAAACATGTTCATGCATACTTTTTGTGTGTTTGTTGGTGTTATGTACTCAACTGAATACTGTATGATGTTTGTGATGTTACTCTGAGTGTGCATCCACACCGGGCAAGCTGAAAAGTTTGCCTGAACCTGACGGTGGGAATCGAACCCGCGACCTTAGGGATACTAGCTCAATTGTAGCTCAGTTGGTAGAGCATTGGACTAGTATCCCAAACAGGATCCCAAAGGTCGCGGGTTCGATTCCCACCATGCAACTACAGCTAATTCAATTAAGGTTGTCCCCGGGCAAAGCGGAAAAGTCGAATACGAGCGCGAAAGGCTGCTGGGAATCGCTAAAAAATTCATTAATTTTTTAACGATTCCCAGCAAGCCTTTTGCGCTCGTATTTGACTTTTCCGCTTTGCTCGGGGACAACTTTAATTGAAATAGCTGTATACCTTTTCCATATAGCATATGTAAAGGTTTAGATTTATAATATTGTATATACATATTTTTAAACTTAACTAATGTTTTATGTTGTTTCACCTTACCGTTTTACCCTCAATAAAGTATGAAATGAAATGAAAAGTCCATTTTGAGAACTCCACTAAACTGTGGAATTGCATCAAAAATTTGTATCGCCGCCACTCCCACAACGTCTACGATCGCATCTACATATTTTTGCGTGTTTACAATGCTAATATTAAACAGCCAATCCGGTTCTTGGTAACAATTACAATTAAACGTCGATTGGCTGTTTAAAATTAGAATTGTAAACATGCAAATGTAGGTGCGGTACGTTTGTGGGAGTGGCGGCGATACGTATTTTTATGCGATTCCACAGTTCGGTTAGTTCCGTAACATCTTGTCTTGTGATGGAAAGGCTTAATGTGCCAAGAATTTTTGCTTAGCTGCATCTAAACTAATTGTAATGTAAACAATTTTTTTAGGCTTTCTCCTAAAAATGTCGGAACTCCAGCACCCACGCCTGCAACTCCGGGCACTCGCGACAGCCGACGACATCGTTCCGGGCTACGACGAACAAATACGAAAGACTCGCTATCCAGAACGAGGCTGGACGGAGTTTCCGAAGTGCAGCATGGTGCGCTATATGGTAACTACCCTAAGGAGATTCCCGCAGTCCCAAGTGAAAATTCGAAGGCTCAAAATGACCAGGCGATTCTAGAAGTGGCCGAAAGCAACCGAGAAACGTTGGAAAGCATTGGAAACGAATTATCGAAATTATCTCTGAGCCTGAATAACACGGACAACGATAGCAGTCAAAAGAATATTGAAGCTCAAAGTTTAGGCTTAGATAAAGTACCGGGCAGCGAATCCGCAATGTCCGATCGAGCCGTCAGTCCAAGCAGCCGGACGAATATACCCTCGGATATTTGGGCTGAGTTACGTAGTGGCGGCGGTTTTGACCACCGGCGAATTACACCTCGAAGTAATTTGGATGTGCCTAATTCCGACCGGCCTAGAACCTTGTTGCGAGGTTACCATAGCTCTTTAGGACTATCAATATATTCTTATACCGGCGAATCTAATTGGAAGCCCCATCCTCCTAGGCTACCCAAGTCGTTCACGTATATGGGAGTATACAAACCCGCCATATTGCCCAAAATGCCCGCGGCGCTTACGGTCGTCCCGGTCCCCAGTACCACGCGGCCGAGTCACATTACCGAACCCCGTGAGGTCAAGGTCCGATTGAGTAAAGTTCATAGCATCCGCATACCACCAGTGCCCGCGGGCTCACCTGTACCGAATATGGATATCGCAACGGCAAGCAGTGACAGTATTGTTGCTAACAGCAGCACGGAGGTTTTGAGACAGACTGGGAATTGTGGTGGAGTGTCACAGAGTTTGGCAAGCTTAACACAAGGGGAAACATCGGAAGAGAGAATTTCTATCCCTGAAGAGGTTTGTACCAGTTGTGGGATGTTTGCATGATTCGGATGGCCCGCGCATTTCAAAAAAAAAAAATCAACGAAATATCTGTATTTCAACAAACGATTTTCACGATGAAAATCTTAACATGGCATGTTCATCGATCCCATTTTAAAATGATGAAAAATGAAAAAAAAATTTAAAAAGTCGGATCTGGCATTGCAATTTTGCGTGGGGCTAAGCCACAGAATACTATACAGAAGTCCATCTCCACTGTTTTTTGCGTAAGCGCTATTCGTCATGATTCGTCACTCGGCAAGTACCGTAAACAGAAGCAAGTACCGTAAAAAGAAGCAGTCACCCCCCTGGACGTGTGCCATTTTGAATATTTCCAGGGGGTGACTGCTTCTGTTTAGGGTACTTGCTGAGTGATGAATCATGACGGATAGCTGCAGATGGACTTCTGTATAGTATATTGTGGCTAAGCACTTTATCCCTGTGGATATACTACAAATGATCTACAATGCCCTGATTCAGACTTATTTGTACTACTTGATGTTTGTGGTGTTACTTTGAGTGTGCATCCACACCGGTCAAAGCTGGAAAAGTTGCCTGACGACGGTGGGAATTGAACCGCGCCCTTTGGGATACTAACTCTGCCAACTCGTTGCTCAGTTGGTCAATCCGGGCCATCAAAATTTGTTCTAAGTTCCGTATATGTGATGTATCTATCGTTGCGTTTGTTTTTGCCAAAGATATTTGTAACAATGTTATTGTTTTATTAGGGTTCACAAGAAAGAGAGTATCTTATCTCGCGCGAGGTTATTCAAGAGACTGGGGTGGAATTGCCGCAGGACAGCGAGGATCAGAACGCGGGCACAGATGTATCTCGTCAAGAGAGTCACGGTGCCACAGTTACGGAAGAAACGTTACAAGACTTGATGAACAGCGATAAGTACACGGTCGAAGATACACTACGCCTCTTAGATGTGCTCGCGGGCGAAACAGACGAATTCATGGGCACACTACCGAGTGACACGTGTACAAAATCAGAAGTCACGTGTCCAAAACCAAATGTTGCACGCTCAACTTCTGATACGTCTTTGATAAAAGTTGAAACCGAGACGTCGACAAATGGTGAAACCGCGAATGCACCTATGGAAGAAAAGCGCTCGAAACAGGAAATCGCGTGCGCAAAAGACGAAATCACGTGCACGAAGGACGAAATCACGTGCGTTGAAGACGAAACCAAGGGGTTAAGTGACGATGTTACGTGCACAAAAGATGAAGTCACTCGTCCAGAAAGCCAAGTTGCGTCTGCGAAAGACGAAGTCACGTGTCCAGATAACAAAGTCACGTGTACAAAAGACGAAAGCACGTGCCCAACAGACGATAACACGTGCACAAAAGATGAAGTCACGTATGAAACACGTGAAGAGAGTATTGCAACACGTGATAACACCCCTGTGAGTATTGAAATTGATGAAAATGGTACAGACTCTACTTGTGAGATTATTGAGGAAAGTATTGAGGTAAATAATGATAAGAGTGACTTTTCAATGGAAAAGGAAAATTTAGTATCTCCAGACAAGCTGAATGCACAGATGTCGTCGCATAAATCTAGTCCAACAAGAGATATACAAGGGTCGTTTAGGAGTTTGATATTTCCTGGGGATGATGTCAGATCTATTCTTTCTGATACCAGTTTTATTCCAAAAGTTCCAAGTGATTTTGCACTAGTGCCATATGATGTGGAATCTGAGCTGCTATTACCAATTAAGATCGATTCTGACTTGCTACTTTTAAACGACGACAGTTTTACGGATCTGTCGTTGGAAGATGATAGAATAAAGACTGATGATGATGAAGTACAGAAGAGAGATAATTGTACAGAATGAATTTGTCGAACATTTTTGAATATTTTTTTAAATGAGCAATTAATAAAATTAGAGTTTTACCATATGTGATTGTGGTGTTGTTTTGAGCTGGGGCAAAGTTATTCGAGATATTCTGTCCTGGGCGTCTCCGCACTAGCCAAGCTGAAAAATATTATGGCCAAACTATGTTATCCAAAATGTTATATAAACATTCAAAACTGAAGGAAACTGAATCTTGCTAATTGCCATAAAAGTTCAAGAATATGGAAATCAATCTCTAAAAGAGCACATAATTTCAATAATCTTTGGCCATAGAAATCAGTACTGTAGGTTTGCAAATATTCAATTTCCCCCGGGTCCTCAATTTCTCCATGCAGCCCTCGTTAGAAAAAGGTTTTGTTCATAAAATCATATTTTAGAGTTGGTAATTTCATGATTGAAGATTAGTCTGTAAAGTGGTCAGAAAAGTTTGCTGGTTTGCAAACCGAACAAAAATAATAGTCTTATATAGAATAATTGAATATGGTACAACAGATTAGAACAAATGAAATATTTTGCTAGTGATTACAATTGAATTGGTTTGGACTGCAAATATTCGGTAAGTAACCTGTGCTTCCTAATTGGATGCAGGCATATTGTCAAAACAATGTATATTATTGTACAAAATGCCATAGTTATTCAACCAGTCCTGAGAATAATATGAATCCCGCTATCACTGTAGACTGGACCACTCATCTCACCAACTTCCAATGCATACCTAAAGACAAAAAGATAAAGTAAAAACTATTAATAATAATTGTGAAATCTATGTTTGCGATGTTACTCTGAGTGCATATCCACACCGGGCAAGCTTGAAAAATATGCCCGGCCACGGTGGGATTCTAACCTACGACCTTTGGAATACTAGCCCAATGCTCTTCCAACTGAGCTACGCTGTCAGGACGGTTCGTGTAAGTGATATTTCGGAACAGTATGTAGTTCCTTCAATACCAATGTGTTCTAGTAATATGAATTTTCTGTGTTGGTGTTGTGTACTCAGGTGAATAATTAATATGTTTGCGATGTTACTCTGAGTGCATATCCACACCGGGCGAGCTTGAAAAATATGCCCGGCCACTATGAATTTTTTTTTTGGGCTACTATTCCAAAGGTCGTAGGTTAGAATCCCACCGTGGCCGGGCACATTTTTCAAGCTCGCCCGGTGTGGATATGCACTCAGAGTAACATCGCAAACATATTATTCACCTGAGTACACAACACCAACACAGGAAAAATTCAATTGTGAAATCATTCATGATGAATCGTATGCACTGGCGAGCTAATTATAATAATTACTTACGTTGCATCTTCAAACGGTTCTATAATGAAAGAACAAGTATTTCGGTAAGAAATGTAATCATCACTTATGAGCTTACTACTCTAAATTTCATATTGGATGGATTCAAAATACAAGTGAAACTAATTGACGTTTTGAGCAAGTTGCATTTCATTTACACTTACTTTGCATCTGGCCGTGACCAAACCATCCCAAATCCCCTCCTCTTTTGGCACTGCTACAATCACTTTCAGTCTCTGCGAGCTCTGCAAATGTTTTGTCATGCGACTGGATTTGTTTTATGTAACCTTAATAATGACAAATAATTTTTTGTCAGAAAAATGAAAAAGAGGTCGGTATTTGGGAATGTCAACCTATTAATCAGATGTGCCAACTTGCATGATTTTCACCTAAATCAAAGAATGAGCATGGGAATTATTGGAAAATGTCTGGGTTCGCAGACTAGTGTACTGCACTCACAAAAAAAATTGCAAAAATTGTACAGAACTGATTTAACCCATTGACTGCCAGCACCCAGTCTGGAAAGTTAACTTTTTGCATGCCGAACGTCGATTCAGGCACATGTAACTGTACGCCAATTTTGGAAATATAAATGCGCAAAAGTTCCAAATACACCTTTTTAGTATAAACCTATTTGGTCCATATTTGGTGAAATTGAACAATTACTAGTCTACTAGTGTAAACAAATGTACGCCATTATGTACGCCAAAGTTTGTGTTTGTACACCGAACAAATCCGGCGTACACTCTTTACGTTCCAGTCTGGGCCAGCACTCTCCCCTTGACAAGTAAAATTGTCTGGCATTTGAAAGAAAACAAAAAATAGGGTTAATTGGGGACACATTGCCATTGGGGCAAAATGCAGCTTAATTACATTGAAAAACATATAAAGAACAATTTTTGGCACAATAATTGCAACAATGTATGGACTCAAACAATGCATTTCAATGGCTATCAATTAGGTTTATTAGAACTTTTTATAGTAGTATTCCAATGTCTCTTGCAAAAACCATTTCATATACCAGACTTCACCTTTCAATATTTCTAATGCTTCATCTTTAGATCTTGTTATGTTGTCTTGTCGCCAAGATGAGGGCCTTCTAGATTCGTTATGTTTCACTAAAAGATGCGATGCTCTAACTTTGCTTTCCTCAGCCCCGCCATCAGGCTTATCCCATTGACTCTCCTTCGTTTGAAGATTAAAATAGTAATTTTTTCCGGTAGATTTTGACGTTTTCATTACCCATCCATCTGGCAAATTGTCGGACATTTTGAGCAATAATTATACGAGATACGTCAAAGAAAGGCTAGTTGTAGTGATTCTTGAGAATTCTGTGCCGGATAACTTTATTTTAGACAAGTTTTATTCTGTTTTTATTCCGTTCCAACTCTTGTTCGATTTGACTTTCATGTAAATGTCAGAGCTTTCAAAAGCAGCCACTGACCTCAAAGTGCATGGTAATCCGGGGGGGGGGGGTGCGAGATTGATTTTATCGAAACATATATCTCAACTCAATTTTTTTAATATAACTTTTTGAAAAAACGAAAGAATAAGAAAGCTTTTACATGTTAACATTTTGTAGTTCAGTAGTTTTATGCTTACGTAATTCTGGATAAAAATTGAAAAAAATAGGATACAAGTAACGTGGACTCCTCCCCCCCCCCCCGTGAGCAGATGCGAGTTTTGCTTTGTAACCTGGCGAAACGTAGATTTCACGTTGTAAATATAAAACGTGGGAAATAGAAAAAAAGAAGGCAGAATTGGTCTTATT
Organism: Paramuricea clavata; assembly: GCA_902702795.2. Classification (NCBI taxonomy): domain Eukaryota; kingdom Metazoa; phylum Cnidaria; class Anthozoa; order Malacalcyonacea; family Plexauridae; genus Paramuricea; species Paramuricea clavata. Next base: position 25,028 of record CACRXK020000605.1, read on the forward strand.
TTGTCCATATTTGTTAAATATAATGCCGATCTCTTCCAAAATCAGCAAGAACTTGATCATTGTGAGTATGAAAGTGTTGTATTATAAAATTTTAGATGCCTTTTTATTGGCATTTGTCGAGATTTTGATGTATACCAATTAAATGCACTGCCCTGCAGTATATTTTATAAACATGACTATATATTTCTGTCAATGATTCAATGTATGTCATCATGTAGTATGGCAATACTTTTGTGATAACACTTGTCATTATCAGACCAGTGATCACTTGGCATTATCAGACCAGTGATCAACGTTGTTCCAACAAGTGAGATACAGTCCTGATATACACTGTAACAAGAATGTTACAAGGTTGTTCCAACAAGTCTGATACAGTCATGATATAAGAATATTGCTACAGCCTTGTGACGTCAACCTTGTAACGTTTTTATCATGACTGTTTCAGACTTGTTAAAACTGAACTTTCACAAGTTCGATAATGCCGTCGTGCAAGCTTGTTACAAATTGCCAACAGCTTGTAACAAGTCTGTTGATATTATCAGATTTGCAGCAAGATTTCTCCAATAAGTCTGATACAGTCATGATATAACAAGATTGTTACAAGGTTGATGACTCAAGGTTGTAGCAATATTCGTATATCATGACTGTACTGGACTTGTTTGAACAACCTTGGTATAATTAAGTCTAATAATATGAACAGGCTTGAACATTACAAGATTGTTCTAACAAGTCTGATACAGTCACGATATAACATGACTGTAGTAAAGATATTGATATATCATGACTGTTTCGGATTTGTTGGAACAACCTTTGCTGCAAGTCTGATAATATCAACAAATTTATTACAAGCTGTTTGCAACTTGTAGCAAGTGTGATGGCATTATTGGATTTGTGACATAAGGTCGTTCTAACAAGTTTGATACTGTTGTGATACAACAAGAATGCTACAAGGTTGACAACACAAGGTTGCAACAATATTGTTATATTATGACTGTACATATTGGCCTTGTTCAAACAATCTTGCTACAAGTCTGATAATAACATCAACAAGCTTTTTACAAGGTTGTCCTAACAAGTCTGTTACGGTCCTGACATAACAAGCATGCTACAAGGTTGATAACACACAATATTGGCAATATTGTTATATCATGACTTTATCGGACTTAATTGTTTGATGAACCTAATTGCGACAAATCTGCCCTTACGAAAAAATCCTATAGGAATTCCTATAGGAAATCCTATAGGAATTCCTATAGGAATTCCTATTAGATTTTGGCCCAATTTCCTATAGGAATTCCTATAGGATCCTATAGGAATTCCTATAGGATCCTATACGAATTCCTATAGGATCCTATAGGAATTCCTATAAGATCCTATAGGAATTCCTATAGGATCCTATAGAAATTCCTATAGGAATTCCTATTAGATTTTGGCCCAATTTCCTATAGGAATTCCTATAGGATCCTATACGAATTCCTATAGGAATTCCTATAGGATCCTATAGGAATTCCTATTAGATTTTGGCCCAATTTCCTATAGGAATTCCTATAGGATCCTATAGGAAATTGGGCCAAAATCTAATAGGAATTCCTATAGGAATAGGAATTCCTTAGATTTACATAGAAATTCATATTGGATCCATAGATATCTTATATATCATATAGAAATTCTTGCATAATCCTCTAAATCAAACTGCCTAAAAGAGTTATTTACCAAGGTGAAGGAAAAAGAGAAACTAGTGAAAAAAATTTATTACAGATAAAAATGTGGCAAATATAACAGGCTATATTTACATATAACATACTAATTTAGGCTATTTATCTTTTTAACTTATGACATTTTTCATTGTTCTCAGTTTAAGAAATGTTTCTTATATTTTCTTACTTTTAGAAAATTTTTAGACATAAAATTGTACTATATTATATTACCTATATTATGTATTTAAAAAATAGAAAATTCTGTATGCACTACATAAGTTTTATTTTCTGTCATTCTTATAGATGACTATGTTTAGTTCTGATTGCACAGCAATGTGTTGTGGCGAATAGAGTTTCTCACAATGCCGTATTATAACACTTTCCACTTCACAATCAATATTATGATCTAACAAACCATTTGTTCAAGTCCATTGATTTCTTCATGTACATTTAATACTGCTCCGAGTACAGCATGCAAATGCCACCAGATATCCATCATATTGGAATCTGTAAAAGGAAAACATTATTTATTTGAAAATATAATCATAATTAGTAAATTATACCCTATAAAAAAACTAGAACAATGGACTTGCTTCCTAAACTGAGACACTCCTCAGTCAGTTATAAGGGACTATTAACTCTTGATGTAAAAACAGTTTTTAATTAATATTTAACAATTATTGAATGAGGTTGAGCATGACATGAAGAATTATCAACCCCAAAGTTTGCTGTTATCAACCAAAGGCTGAGGTTGATAATTGTTACAGCAAACTGAGGGCTTGATAATTCTTCATATTGTGCAAAAACCAAATTCAATAATTGTTTTATTATTTATTTAATTAAAAAATCAAAACAAATGGAACCCATTTGTATTTTATTTGTATTAAGAAAAAAAATCCTAGTTAGTCCTTCGGCAGCCGTCATCGTCATCATATCAATGGCGTCAGCGAGTCGATATGATTCTCGTCGTAAACACGTCCCAAATTTTTTCATTTTGAAAAATCCATATTTGGTTAGCCACTGAGTTGATACGACAATTTCACAGTTGGCTGTTAGCCAATCAGAAACCAGAAATTTTTTAAATAAATAATAAGATTTATCCTTTATATATAAGATAATTCCCATAGTTTATTGTCATAATCACCATGAATCACAAAGACTACAGGTTCATATTGGTACAAGGTAATGCAGGGTGTAATATTACATACTTGGTTTGGTGAATAATCCAAGTGAAAACTAAGTCCTCTGGCAGTAATCGAACCTATGGCCCTGCGATTCTGGAACTCAGTTGGTTAGAGCGCTGCCCCGGAAGCACAGGGCTGTAGGTTCAATTCCTGGTCGACGATTTAGTGTTACATTTTTCGCAATCGTTCCTGGTTATAGGTCTTAATTAAATAGCGTCTATATATATATATATATATATATATATATATATATATATATATATATATATATATATATATATATATATATATATATATATATATATATATATATATATATATATATATTGGATTATCCACCAAACCCAGTATTCTAGTCCAAACAAGTGAAGTGCAAATAATATCTTGTAATATGTATAGTATGTTAAGAAGAGACATGGCCGTGGGCAGAGAGTAGGGATATGCTGGATTGGGTTACTGGCATCCGGCAAAATATAGGCCATCCAAAACTATCAATGCCATGCCACAGATATTTATGCTTAATATATAAAGTGATAAAGCACATATTAAATAAACTATGGACTATTGTTAGTGAATCTGGTTATATTTGCTGATTGTTGAAAACATATTTGGAGCCAGGGCTACATACAAGCACTGCCCAGCTCAAATATTAATCTTGAAATATATACAAAGACAACATTTGGGGCACTGTCTCAGCACTATCATTACAAACATCACTTTATACAAGTGAAGCTCTTTATAAACCCACTATTAAAAGACTCTCCCCTTGACAAGTAAAATCATCTTGCAATTTAGACAGAGTAATGCAAATACAGTAGAGGACACTAAAGATTGATTATCGATACACTAAAAATAGCACATTTAATGCTGTCGTTCCTCTCTGATTCCAATGCTTATTGAAGTATTAAAATGCTTTACAATAGTCTTAACTTTAAGCAAAGTGCCAAATTATGCCAAAGAAAATATTGCTAAATTGTTAATAATAGTGTGAAATTTAGTATAGAATTCACAATAATAGGTTCGAATTTATATTTCATTCTTTCTTTACTGCCAGAAACCAACATTTTGTGTGTGTTTTATATGCAAATTGGCGCGGCAAATTCAAACATTCAACGGAATTTTAAGACACATGGCCCACATGGCTCAAGTTAACAATCATATTCACCACATTATTTTGCAATTAAAGTGCTTAAATAATAAGTCAAATACAAAAGTATTCTTACCTGTGACATCTGAATAACATGTTAAGAACTTTCCGATTCCTTTTCCACTGTTTGGGTTAAAAATAACAACGAAATATTCCAAGCACAAAATTATAGCCTGCGAGCAGGCTCTCTGGGGAAAGAGAGCCTGCAAGGATCCCTATGATGATTGCGTGCCACCCTTCAATTATGATGTCACAGGTCAATTAATAACAACCAATCAGCGCAGACCGGAATACACTACGATATTGTAAACATAAACCGATTCGTTTCAAATTCGTTAATAGTTTCGTATACAGACCGCCACTGTGGCATACTAAAAAGTTAAAACGGCTCGAGGTTTTACAGAGCAATATATCAAGTTGTACTTTTTATTACAATCTGCATGTGTTTCTCCTGTAGGCACAGTAAGTTTAAAGTTGTATATTACCCGCTAACTAATTCAGTTATTTGGAATTGCTTCGTGCTGCAATATATAATATACACTGTATACAGTCTATATATATAGTAATAATATAACTTACTGAAATTTATGGCTTTGGTGAGACATAGACATATATGATATACCATGGACATTGGACATAATTTAATAATATGTTTATAGTTCAAATTTTGCAACAAAAAGTGGAATTGCAGTAAACATGCATGTGATAATTATTGTAAACAAAGTGACGAGTAAATTACTGTACATTTTAACGCCGCATACTTATAAATATTAAATAGTCAGTATAACATTGTAAAACAAGCTTAATACACACAATATGCACTGAATATTATCAGAATTCCCAATATTGTTTCATAAAAGAGAAGCGATATAATGCCTTGTCCCTAGGTTTCGGTTTGCGAATTTGTGCAGTCTTTCTCAAGAATTATTCTTAGCTTAGGAGTCAGACAAGCCAAGGACACAATAAAGCATGCAAGCTTTTAGTATTCGTCTTTATATGAATACTATATTAATTTACAGTAAAAAGTCAACCAGGATCAAAATACATGACACTTTTATCTCTACATTGCCGCAATTCCGAAGCTTTGCGTTGCTCGGTTTTACAAACGGGAAGTGCAAGTTTATGGAAGCTTGTCAATCACTTCATATGAATCAGTTATCAACCAATCAGAGCACTGCGTCCAAATATTGGACGCATGCACCGAATCATCAAAGGGATCCTTGCAGGCTCTCTTTCCCCAGAGAGCCTGCTCGCAGGCTAACAAAATTATAACACCAAATACTTTTTATCACAAATAAAACGATGCTATCCCATGAAGCTTTGCGCTCTGAAACGTAAACTAGTCACCAGGGCGTCCAGTTGAAGCGCGAACTATTGGCTGTATCTTATATTCTTATTAGGGATAAAATTCCAATAGGAATGCTTGCAGTAGGGACCATCAGGAATTATAGAAATCCTAGCTAGCTAAACACATTGATACTAAAAACATAACCACTGAGTATTTTAGCAAAATACAAAACAAGTTTAACTCCAAAGATCGATAACAATATATATCGATGTAGATCGATATCGATCTTTGGAGTTACACTTGTTTTGTATTTTGCTATAAAAAAACAGAGTAAAAACATATAATAGCAGCAATAGGATTCTATATTCTATATAACCTCCTATACGAATATCAAAAATTCCTATAGGAAATTCCTATAGGAAATTCCTATAGGAATTTCCTATAGGAAATTCCTATAGGAAATTCCTATAGGAAATTTCTATAGGAATTCCTATAGGAATTCAGTTCCTATAGAAATCTATTCCTATAGGATCCTATAGGAATTCCTATAGGAAATTCCTATAGGAAATCTATTCCTATAGGATCCTATAGGAATTCCTATAGGAAATTCCTATAGGAAATCTATTCCTATAGGATCCTATAGGAATTCCTATAGGAAATTCCTATAGGAATTCTATTCCTATAGGATCCTATAGGAATTCCTATAGGAAATGGCATTTCCTATAGGAATTCCTATAGGATCCTATAGGATTTTTTCGTAAGGGTGATAACATCAACAGGGTTGTTACAAGCTGTTAATAACTTGTAACAGGCTTGATGGCATTATCAGACTTGTGACAATGTTGTTCTAACAAGTCAGATAGTCATGTCATGTCAAGTATGTTACAAGGTTGACAATATAAGGCAGTAACAATATTGTTATATCATGACTGCATCAGACTTGTTGAAACAACCTTGCTACAAGTCTATAGTATATCAACAATCTTGTTACAAGCTGTTAGCAACTTGTAACAAGATTGATGGCATTATCGGACTTGTGACAAGGTTGTTCTAACAAGTCTGATATAGTCATGAATGTATAGATATAACAAGAATGTTACAAGGTTAACCACACATGGTTGTAACAATATTGCTTTATCATGTCTGAATTGAACTTGTTGGTCTGGAACAATCTTGCTATTATAATAATTCGATACAGTCATGATATCTCCATATTGTTACAACCTTGTTTCGTCAACCTTGTACCATTCTTGTTATATCTTGACTGTATTGGACTTGTTAGAACAACCTTGCCACAAGGCCGATAATGCAATCAAGCTTGTTACAACTTGTTGCAACAAGTTTGTTGATATTATGAGACTTGTGGCAAAATTGTTACAAGGTTGATAACACAAGGTTGTAACAATATTGTTATATCATGACTGTATCAGGCTTCTTGGAACAACCTTGCTGCAAGTCTGATAACATCAACAAGCTTGTTACAAGGTTCTCCTTATAGCAAATCTGTTACAGTCCTGACATAACAAGTATGTCACAAGGTTGATGACAAACAGTATCAATTGGCAATATTGTTATATTGACATGATTGTACAGTACGGTACAGTACAGGTAGCAAGTCTGCCAACAAGTTGTGTTTGCACTGGTTGTCCCAAGTTGTCAACAAGTTTGGAACAAACTGTTAACAGCTTGTAACAACCTTGTTGATATTATCAGACTTGTTGCAAGGTTGTTCCAACAAGCCGATACAGTCATGATATAACAATATTGTTAAAACCTTGTGTCGTCAACCTTGTAACATACTTGTTATATCATGACTGTATCAGACTTGTTAGCACAACTTTGTCACAAGTCCGATAATGCCATCAAACTTGTTACAAGTTGCCAACAGCTTGTAGCAAGTTTGTTGATATTATCAGTGAGACTTAATTGTAGCAAGATTGCATGTCCCAACAAGTCTGATAGAATCATCATATAACAAGAATGTTACAAGGTTGACCACACATGGTTGTAACAATATTGTTTTATCATGACTGAATTGGACTTGTTGGAACAATCTTGCTATAATCCGATACAGCCATGACATCTCAATATTGTTACAACCTTGTCTCGTCAACCTTGTACCATTCTTGTTATATCTTGACTGTATTGAACTTGTTACAACAGCCTTGTCACAAGTCCGATAGCAAGTTTAACTAACAGCTTGCAACAAGTTTGTTCACTTGATATTGTCAGACTTGTGGCAAAATTGTTACAAGGTTGATGACACAAGGTTGTAACAATATTGTTATATCATGACTGTATCGGGCTTGTTGGAACAACCTTGCTGCAAGTCTGATAACATCAACAAACTTGTTACAAGGTTGTCCTATCAAGTCTGTTACAGTCCTGACATAACAAGTATGTTACAAGGTTGACAACAAACGGTATTGGCAATATTGTTATATTGACATGACTGTACTGTACAGTACACACGCAAAAGTCTCGTAGTCTGCCAACACATCTTGTCCCAAGTTGTCAAAAAGTTTGGAACAAACTGTTAACTACTTGTAACAACCTTGCAAGAGTGGGTAGTAGCGAAGTAGTTGTAGTTCGCTACTGTAGCGAACTACAATCTTCAAGTAGCCAGTAGTTTTTGACTACATTTTTAAAAGAGTAGCTGTAGTTATAGCGAACTACATTTTGCCTAAAAGTAGCCAAGTAGTTGACTACTTTTCAAACAGCAAATCGCTATTCGCTACTTTTAAAAATTGTTAACAACTTGATAGAATAGCATGATATTGAGATACGGTTTGCTTAAAATCAATACTCAATAGTCAATTTGCACTCCTGAGCACTGTAGTGATTACAAAAATGTTGCTTTGTGTTTACTGTTGCTACTCGTAAGTCTATTTGTTATAGGTTACATTACAGTCTGAGTTAGTATAGATGCTCCAAATCAGGCCCGTAGGATGCTCCAAATCGTATAGATGCGTATAGATGCTCCAAATCAGGCCCCCCACTCGGTGGGGCAGTGCCCCCCAGTGCCTCCCACTCGGAAATAAAATCGAAATTATGCCCCCCCCCCCCTCTTTACGTTTTGCAGAACTAATAGCTGTTAATGTAATTTTTTGGGGGTGCTAAGTACCGAAATGTGGTATGAAAAATTGAGATAAAGGACCTGGAAACCAATTGCAATCATGGGACAAATTCTGTAAATTTTGTGGTTAAGTGATATTTCGGAAATTTTTGTTAGGTTTCGGCAAAATTTTGGTTTGTCCGGAAAAACGTTTGGACCCTTAAAATGGTACACTGAAATGGTCACCAAAATAAATTCCGGAAAATTTTTTTTCTCATCTCAAACCCTCAGTTAGATTCTTTCAGTAGTGCCCCCCCCCCAGAAATTGAGAGCCAGCTACGGGCTTGCTCCAAATACAGTAAAACTAAAAAATATAGCGTAGGCATAGCGAAATAGCGAAATAGTTCGCTACATTTTTTAAGCAGTAGCTATAGTCAGTAGCGAACTACCTTTGTTCAAAAGTAGCAGTAGTTGTAGCTGACTACATATTTTTGAAGTAGCTGTAGTTATAGCGAACTACAAAAATTTTGTAGTCAACCCACCCTTGCAACCTTGTTGATATTATCAGACTTGTTGCAAGGTTGTTCCAACAAGCCCGATACAGTCATGATACAACAATCTTGTTAAAACCTTGTGTCGTCTACCTTGTAACATTCTTGTTTATCATGACTGTATCAGACTTGTTAGAACAACTTTGCCACAAGTCTGATAATGCCATCAAGCTTGTTGCAAGTTGTTAACAGTTTGTTCCAAACTTGTTACAACAACTGGAAACAAGCTGTGCGAAGACAACTTGTTGACAGCTTGTGAACAGATTTGTAACAAGTCGTTTGCAGACCTGTAACAACTTGTGCGTTTTTACATGACAGTGTATCTGACTTGTTGGCTGAACCTTGTGACAAGTCTGATAACATCAGCAAGGTTGTTACAAGCTGTTAGTAACTTGTAACAGGCTTGATGGCATTATCAGACTTGTGACAAGGTTGTTCTGACAAGTCTGATACACACGTAAAAATCTTACATCTTGTAACAAGTCTGCCAACAAGTCGTCAACAAGATCTGCTCACACTGGTTGTCGCAAGTTGTCAACAAGTTTGGTGCAACTTGTTGACAACTTGTAACAACCTTGTCGAACTTATCAGACCTGTTGCAAGGTTGTTCTGACAAGTCTGTTACATGCTTGATATAACAAGATTGTTACAACCTTGTGTTGACAACCTTGTAACATTCTTGTTATATCATGGCTGTAACAGACTTGTTAGCACAGTCTTGTGACAAGGCTGACAATGCCATCAAGCTTGTTACAAGTTGTTAACAGTTTGTTTCAAACTTGTTACAACAAACTGGGAACAAGCAGTGCGAACACAACTTGTTGACAGCTTGTGAACAGACTTGTAACAACTTGTTTGCCGACTAATTGTTACAACTTGTGCGTTTTTACGTGTGTAGTCATGATGACATGTCAAGTATGTTACAATGTTGACGATGTAAGGTTGTAGCAATGTTGATATACGATGACTGTATCGAACTTGTTGGAACGACTTTGCTACAAGTCTCACTCACTGGTAATATCAACAAGCTCGTAACAAGCTGTTAACAACTTGTAGCAAGGTTGATGGCATTATCAGACTTGTTACAAGGTTGTTCCAACAAGTCCGATACAGTCGTGATATAAGAATATTGCTACAACCTTGTCTCGTCAACCTATTCTTGTTATATCATGACTGTGTTGGACTTGTTAGAACAGCCTTGTCACAAGTCCGATAATGCCATCAAGCTTGTCACAAGTTGCTAACAGCACGTAGCATGTAGTTTCTTGATATTATCAGACTTGTAGCAAGATTGTTCTAACAAGTCTGATACAGTCGTGATATAACAAGAATGTTACAAGTTTGACGACACAAGGTTGTAACAGTGTTGTTATATCATGATTGTATCAGACTTGTTGGATCAACCTTGCCACACGTCTGGTAATATTAACAGACTTGTTAAAAGCTGTTAGCAACTTGAAATAAGCTTGATGGCAAAATCAGACTTGTGATAAGGTTGTTCTAACAAGTCTGATACAGTCATGATATAACAACACTGTTACAAGGTTGGCGATATAAGGTTACGTAGTAACAATATTGTTATATCATGACTGTATAGGACTTGTTGAAACAACGTTGCTACAAGTTTGATACAGTAATATGTATCAACAAGCTTGTTACAAACTGCAAATAACTTGATGGCAATATCAGACTTGTTGCAAGGTTATTCCAACAAGTCCGATACAGTCATGATATAAGAATATTGCTACAACCTTGTTTTGTCAACCTTGTAACATTCTTGTTATATTATGACTGTATCAGACTTGTTAGAACAACCTTGTAACAAGAACGATAATGCCATCAAGCTTGTTCCAAGTTGGTAACAGCTTGTAACCAGCTTAATGGCATTATCAGTCTTGCGACAAGGTTGTTCTAACAAATCTGATACAGTCATTATCTAACAAGAATGTTACAAGGTTGACAATGTAAGGTTGTAACGATATTGATATGTACCGACTGTATCGGACTTGTTCGAACAACATTGCTACAAGTCTGATAATATAAACAAGCTTGCTACAAGCTGTAAACAACTTGTAACAAGCTTGATGGCATTATCGGACTTGTTACAAGGTTGTTATAACAAATCTGAGGTTGACGACAAATCAAGGTTGACGACACAAGATTGTAACTATATTGTTATATCATGACTGTATCGGACTTGTCGGATCAACCTTGCGACAAGTCTGATTACATCAACAAGCTTGTTACAACTGAAGGTTTTTTTCCACCCAATTAAGGAAGAGGACGATCTTGCATACGAAGAGGAAATTCTAAGAAATCCATATTCTGTGAAATGCTGGTCACGTTATCTCGAGCACAAGAAGTCTGCTCCAAAATCTGTGTTAAATTTAGTTTACGAGAGAGCTCTAAAAGAATTGCCTGGCAGGTAAAATAACTGGATCATACGAAAAGAGACTAGCATAAAAAATGTAGTTCATCCCATATCCATTGAGCAGCGGTACTCTCGCCTTGACAAGTAAAATTGTCTGGCGTTAGCAGGGCTCAAAGTAACGGGAGATATATGTTGATTTTAGCTCGATCAAAATCTGTTTTTGACCGGTCATTTAATAACGCTGCCTTACACTAACTGTGAAACAAATTATTAGAAACTTGTTTCGAAAAATCATGGTTTCATGTTTTGATTCAAGACGTTAGCAATCACTTTGGAAGGCATCACCGTAGCCTATGTACTGTATACAACATTGAACACAAAATATATTATCAACAATTTTTTGTTTGGCCTGAAACGTTGCATTTATTTTTCATTGCGATAGCTATAAATTATGGTACAACTATCTCAAGGAATGTCGGAAGCAAGTACGAGGAAAGTATGTGCTCCATATATTAAATTTTAAACATTCATATATATTATAGGGGTGCACCGGATTTCAAATCCGGCCGGAATTCCGGCCGGATTTAACGAATTTTCCGGTATCCGGCTTCCGGTCGGATTTGGAGAAAATCCGGCCGGATTTAAATTTCTGTTTTCATCTTAAAAACGTCACCAAGAATGGGATAAACCATCAATTTGGCAGCTTTAAAGCTTAAAAAACACTTATATTATTATAAAATATTAAGTTATTAACAAAAATATATTTAAAAAAGGTTTAAACACAATCAAAGAACTAAACTGACACTAACTAAAAATAGTAAAAAGCATAAACCACCATTTTGATTACTGAATTATCACAATTTATCCCCAATTGTCCCCATTACCGGTTTATCTCAAATCCGGCAAATCCGGCCGGAATTTTTGTCCAAATCCGGTAAATCCGGTTCCGGCCGGATTTGAAAATTCCAAATCCGGTGCATCCCTAATATATTAGGGCCATACGTATATCTGACCAATATTAGGGCCATACGTATATCATCGTAGTTACAGTTATGACTTATCTACGTAATGATTAGATTATTTTTCATTCAATATTTTCAGGCCAATCACCGACCCATTATATGAAGATGTGAATAACACATTTGAACGTGCTTTGGTGTTTATGCATAAGGTAAGCCGTGACTGTTATAACGACCACGTTCAACATCTACTGTACATACTCAGAAAATTTTGGATCTTCGTGTAAAGAATTTCGCTTGGCCCTCAGAAACCAAGTTGTAAGTTATTAATTATGCAGTGTTGCCTGGTATTTTTGTGTCGGTCTTTGTTCTATATTTTGTTCATGTTTTAATATCGTGCAAACTTGTGACCTATATATTTGGGGACTTTGTCACAAAATGTCTCTGTGAATGTTTCTAAATTTAATCCCCGGTGGGACGGGCAAATTTTTCTTGACAAGTTTCCTTGACAAGAGTATTTTCTCATGCATATGTTTGGTCAACAATACCCTGGGTGCCAAAGATTTTTCCACCCTCGTAATTACAAGGGTGGAAAAAATTATTTTCTTTCTGGGAACCTGGGTCGAAGGCTAGAAATTTACTGTAAAATTTGCAATGTTACAATTACAAAAATAACAAAACAAATGCATAATTATTGTATTATTTGTACTTTAGTAATAATAGGCTATAGGCTGGTTTTCGTATGCTCGTACATCGCAATAGTTGTCTGTTATATACCACTGTTATGAGTTATGACCAACTATTAAGGATCTAACCCTTAACTAAGTGTCCTAACATCTTATTTATTCCATCACTTTTATTTGTTTACTATTTAAGTAGCATTTTATTGGATACTTTGCAGAGCATGTATTTACCATTTTACCTCATTGTGATGGCGGGGGTGGGTAAAAGAATTAATTTCTGTCAAATATTTAAAAGGCTGCTGATATTAGCGTGACTGTACAGTGTAAATAAAGTAGAATTATAGTAAATTGTAACTTGTAAGTTGAGTAAACAGAGTTATCTCGAAATGTTGAAATATTTTTTGAAATATTTTCTGGAAACTTTTCTGCAAAACTCTCAACTCAAAAAAATTTCTGGGAACTAGGTTCCCAGGTACTTTTTCCACCCCTGCTCGTAAACAACGCTCGTGTTCGTTAAGGGGATTGTACACTTGTCAAGTTTTCAAGCCGTACACACGAACAAATTTTCCTTGTCCAAAAGCTGGCATGACAAGCGTTGGGACAAGGGTTGTTTACCATTTACATGGAAGTTCCGGTGATTCCGTACGGAAAGTAAATGGAACAAGCATACTTCGACTGCCCAACTGGAACTTTTCCGGAATGAACTGTTTGTTTGAAAAGGTTGTCCTCTCTTACTGTTTGGAACGTTTCAACCGGCGAATTTTGTTCCATTTACATCCAATCTTGTTCCCCGAGCCTGCGATCCTCGGGAAGGAACGCGAGGCTCTGGGATAATCCGTTATCAGAAGCCAGGAATTCTGGCTAAGATTGAACTACGCATTCCATTTCAACGGCCAATCAGATTCCTCCCTGAAACGGATTATCCCAGAGCCTCGCGTTCCTTCCCGAGGATCGCAGACTCGGGGAACGAGATTGATTTACATCTTTTTTGTTTTTACACCAGTTCCAGGCTCTTCTCGATTGAACAATTGGAATTATTAAACACTTCAGTGCCTTCCGTCAGTCACTCTAAATGGAAAGCCCATAATCCGAATGTGATTTTCTATCCGAAATTTTGCTTACCATTAGCTAGCACAATTTCAAACCGGATGGGTTTTCCATTTTTTGCCTTACACACGAGTAAATAAAACTTGTCAAGGAAAATTTGCCATCCATACGAGGTTTAAGATGGCATTATAACTGATTGCAAAAGTTCTTCAGGAAAAATATTTTGTGACAATTTCAGATGCCGCGTATCTGGCTTGATTACTGCCAATTTTTGATGGATCAACATTTGATTACTCGAATTAGACGAACGTTCGATCGGGCTCTTAGGGCTCTGCCAATAACTCAACATTACAGAATATGGCCGCTGTATCTAAAGTTTGTCCGCTCATATCCTATCCCAGAGACCGCTGTACGAGTTTACCGACGATATCTCAAGGTAATGATTAAATTGGGTACTTCCCATGGTGCATCACGGTCATCGTTGGTACAGGTCTGCAAACAAGTTGTAACAAAGTTGTTGTCAAGCCCGATATCAGGATGTGTTCGCACTGCTTGTTCTCCCAGTTGTTGTGACAAGATGATAATTTTGTTGGAAGGTTGATGACTATAACAGACTTGTTGCAAGTTGTTCCAACAAGGCTGTTTGTAATAAGTTGCTACGAGCTTGCTGTCATCAACTCTGTTAACAACTTGTTACGTGCAGACTTGTTGGAACAACTGGTTGCGAGTCTGTTGGCCTCATTAACCTAGTTACGAGATGGTAACAACTTGTTCTAGACTTGTCAACAACTGGGAACAAGCAGTGCGAACACATCTTGTTGACAAGCGAAGAGTTTTTTTTTACACGTATCGACTGTTTGTATTCGTAAGATTTTTAAACTGCATACAATGCATTACCATTTTGTGCGGAGTTTGACCATTTGTCTTGTAAGTAATTACTGTACTTAATTAAATCACTTACAGGTATAAACTATATGTTCTGGTTTATGGAAACACCATGCGTTAATAAAAATAATAAATATACACGTTGGCGTTTCTACAAACCGATCATTAATATTGTCAATCATTTAAGCCTTCAAAGAACTTACTAAATAAATGCATTTGACAAAATTCATGTATCATATCGTTATTTATATTTTCTGCAGCTGTTATCAAACAACACTGAGGACTATATTGATTATCTTAAATCAGTTGGAAGGTTAGACGAAGCTGCAAGCAGATTGGCAGATATTGTGAATCAGGTATATATTTAGTTTTAAATGTTATCGGAATCTTATTCCTTCTAAGTTGCTGTTTCATATTTTTAGTTTGATCTAGTACTCAATTTATATTTGATTCCAATTTAGGAGAAGTTCGTTTCAAAAGAAGGGAAATCCAATCATCAGGTGAGCCGTGTGATGATCTCGAACCAATGTCCTTATAGACCGTATGCATAATGACGTCACAAGGCTTGATGCCCACGAGGAATGCTGGTCTTAGTAGTCATTGTCCGGGAAAATTAAACAATTCAAAATGGCCACTATCGAAATTTTCCCGGGCGATGACTACTAAGACCAGCATTCCTCGCGGGCATCAAGCCTTGTGACGTCATTATGCATAAAGTCTATTATTAAATCCATTATCCCACTTCCGCTTCTGTAGTCTGTTGTAATTATCTGTAAATTGTTCTGTTTTTCTTTAAATTTAGTTGTGGCATGATCTCTGTCAGTTGATTTCGAAAAACCCAGACAAGGTGACTTTATGTATTCCTTTGCACAAATTATAGTTACACGTTTTTTGAAGGCAATAGAATAATTAAGATTGACGTTGTACCGCAGGCGCAACTGTTGAAAATTGGATAAGATCTAATTTGTTTATATTGCATGGGAATATCATTCCACACATCGATTCCTTTATTAGCGACTGTGTGTTTTATACAATTTGTTCTACAACAATTTTTGTGTAGTACTGTAATAAAGCATTTTTTGTGTCATAATTATGGATATCTTTGTTAGTCAAAAAATAATTGGTAAAAATTTCTGGAAGATTTTGTGAATGAATATATCGGAACATAAATAAAATTGTTCAGTAGTCACTTAATTTGTGCAAGTTTACTATTTTTAAGTCATTTAAAATTGGTTCGGCATGTTCGAAATACGATTTGAATGATGGGGTGAGATTTACAGTACAAGCAACCAGAAGAAAACCACGCAGAGTGCACAGAAAAAGCTGGTCGTGCGGACGTGGTCGGTCAATCTGAAAGGAAATTGTAACCTGCATGTTGCAGCAATCTTAGTCCAGTTGCACCACCAACACTTTGCTTTGTGTTTCAGGTTAAGAGTCTTAAAGTGGCTGACATCATTCGTGGTGGTTTACGAAGGTTTACAGACAGTTTGGGCCAACTGTGGTGTTCTCTGGCTGACTATTTCATCCGCAGTGGACATTTTGAAAAGGCGCGGGATGTTTACGAAGAAGCCATTCAAACCGTGATGACTGTTAGAGATTTTGGTCAGGTTAGGGCCTATTCATATGACCGCAGCTAGCTAACTTCACTCGCTTGAATGAATTAGCATGACCTTTGTGAAAGGACATTGGCAATAATCGCCATCTTGGACTAATTCTTCACCTCATTAATTGGGTTAATCATATAAAACTACTCTAAAATGACCGATTAACAATTCAAAATTGTTTGAAATGTTTTTAATAATAATCATTTCTAAATTTCAGGTAGCAATCAGAAACAAAGTTTTGGACCCATATAATTTTCATGATAAAAAATTAGCGTGACCTCTCTCTTGACGTATGTAACATGCTTATCCTCAATCCAAGATGGCGAACAGCTCACTTTTTTCATTCGAAATATTTTGAAAACTAAGATATTATTATATAAACAATCTGTAATGAAGTGTAATATATAGTTTTAAGAGTTCTTTCAGACGAACTAAATTATATAAGATATGATGATTTCTGCGTGTGTTGGTGTTATGTACTCAGGTAAATATGATGTTTGTTACTCTGAGTGTGCATCCACACCGGGCAAGCTGAAAGTTTGCCTGACCATGGTGGGAATCGAACCCACGACCATTGAGATACTAGTCCAATGCTCTACCAACTGAGCTACGTGTTCAGGTCATTTCGAGAACTTTGGTGATACTGTATTTCGGAACAAAGTCTAGTTCCTTCGATATCAAAGTATTGGACTGAGTACATACTGTAACGCCAACACACACAGAAATCATCATATCTTAGAACAATAATAATGTAATGTAATGAATATTTCAGGTTTTCGATGCGTACGCGCAGTTTGAAGAAAGTATGATCAACACGAAGATGGAAGGCGCCACAGAAGACGATGTCGATGAAGACGGTAATGAATTTAATAAAGACGCCGTTAATGTTTGCACAACATTTCAATGTCTGAGGCATTGGACCGTTTTTAGCAACATTGCTACAGTAATCAGAATGAGTATAAAGATACATTATATTTCTTCTCAGAATGACCCAAATACATGTATCACACATACTAAAAATAATATTTGGGGTTAGTCGCACTTTGAGTTTTTACCTAATAAGTTTTTTTATGTGCACTGGTAGCTGAAACTGACGATAATTCTCCTATGTTTTTCTAGAGGAAACCGATCTTGAATTGCGATTGGCTAGATTTGAAAATTTAATGGATCGAAGACCGTTACTGTTAAGCAGGTACATTTTATCACATTTCTGTCGGAAACATCCCACTGAGCCCTATATATCTATCTGGAGTAAGAAGTTCAGTCATTCGGTCTATGGGAGAAGTAATGCCAAGTTTTCGCACTATTTTTTGTACCTGTAGTTCTAGTTTGTAGTTTCATAACTTATGGAGCTATCCAGTATAAATATAACTACAGTAGCTTAGTTTAGGTTTCCTCCTGTAGTAATACTAAACAATTGTAATTGTTAAAACAATTAGACAACGAGGCTGAGTTGTCTGTTGGCAAATAGTTAACGAAGGCATTAGCCTGAGTCGGCTATTCGCCATAGAAAACGAGGTCGAATTGTCTAATTGTTGTAGTATACACTTTGACTCAAAGTACAAACTACAAACACAATTAAAAATTCAAGAGACTTTGAGTTCTAGATTAGTTTCAAAATTTAAACATTTTTTTAATTACAGTGTACTGCTTCGCCAAAATCCTCATAACGTACACGAATGGCACAAGCGAGTCAAACTTTTCGAAGGAAAACCGAAAGATGTTATCAACACTTACACAGAAGCCGTGCAGACTGTCGATCCAAAACAGGCCACAGGCAAACCTCATACTCTCTGGATTGAGTTCGCTAAATTTTACGAGAAACATAAACAAATTGCTGAGGCAAGAGTCATTTTTGAGAAGGCAACTAAGGTCTCGTATCGTCGTGTTGATGACCTCGCTAGTGTCTGGTGCGAATACTCTGAGATGGAGATACGAAATGAGTAGGTCTGAAGTTTCATTCATTGATTGCAAGATACGGTAGAGTCCTTTCGAACATGTCAGCTTTGTTCACATTTTTGTATCCAGATAATGAAATTTATGAACGTTATGACAAGAACACTCTCATCTACACATGCGTGGAACGGACTGTAGCAGTCTGTTGGTTGTTGGTCAGTCTGTCAGTTGGTCAGTCTGTAAGTTGGTCAGTCTGCTGACGGGTTGGTCTGTCGGTTGGTCAGTCTGCTGATGGGTTGGTCAGTCTGCTGATGGGTTGGTCTGTCAGTGGGTCATTCTGCTGATGGGTTGGTCGGTCGGTTGGTTAGTCGGTCGGTTGGTTAGTCTGTTGGTTAGTCTGTCGGTTGGTCAGTCTGCTGATGGGTTGGTCGGTCGGTTGGTTAGTGTGCTGGTGGGTTGGTCGGTCGGTTGGTTAGTCTGTCGGTTGGTCAGTCTGCTGATGGGTTGGTCGGTCGGTTGATCAGTCTGCTGATGGGTTGGTCGGTCAGTTGGTCAGTCTGGTGATGGTTTGGTCGGTCGATTGGGCAGTCTGTGAGTTGGTCAGTCTGGTGATGATTTGGTAGGTCGGTTGGTTGGTTGGTTAGTCGGTTGGCCAATCAATGTTTCTACTAATTTGACAGAAAATCGTAGTTTATACTTAATTATCACAATTCTGAATTTCCACCATGTCTCAACTAAAAATACTCAATATCAAGCGCAAAGTTAATGAAACATTGCACATATTCATAAATATTTAGAAACTACAAGAAAGCTCTAGATGTTATGAAACAGGCAACAGCCATGCCATCCAGCAGGACGAGCTTTTATGACGAGGTATGTTTCTGTGTTGTGCCAGAGAACAATGATGCGTTGATTATTTAGCTAAACCTTTAACTTTTCTTTCATAGTCAGAAACAGTTCAAAAACGGCTTCATAAATCACTGAAAGTTTGGTCAATGTACGCTGACTTGGAGGAAAGCCTGGGAACGTTTGAGGTTAGTTTTGTTTGTATTAGAAATACTGCATCGGGTTCCCATGGGATATTTAGGATCATGCTAAAATTTCCAAAACGTCTTCTTATTTTGATTGCGACTACTCGTGGACACTTTATACATAAAAAACATGTACAGTAATAGACTCTCAACTGTATTCTAAAAGCTCACTCACACTCAAAGAGTGGAGTTTTAATAATTATGAGCTTCCCTTGAGTGTCAGTGCAGTTTTTGAATAGCTGGAGAGTTAGTGTCGCACTTTACTATGTGACTACTCACCCTTCAGCTTTCAAAACAGCATTGACACTGCAGGCCTTAAAATATTGGTCGGTCACGGACATTGTCCGACCCATTCGTGAAATTGTCCGACGTAGAGAGGAAACCACCGGACATTCTGTCAGACCAAAGTGAAACTGAGGTTTATTGTTTGTCCGACCCGAAGTGTACTGGTGTCCGACCGAACTGTAGCTTTGTCCGACGTAAATCAAAATGTACCCTAGCCCAGGACTAGAGGCTTGTATGTTAAATGAAAATCAGAGTACTATTGTATAAACGGTGAACTGGAAATGTTGTTTTAACGTAGTCGAGCGCGGGGTAGCGAGCGAAATGGTGAAGTGGAAAACGGGCTTAAGTTGTCGAAGTCTTTTTTAATAGTGCTGTTCTGGCAAGCAAGTTAATTTTGGCTTGGAAATAAGTATGAAAGAAACAAATTATTTAATGTCTTTACAACATTTACCGTTTATTCATTTGTGTCATTCAGACTTATTTCCGAGTCAAAACTGAACTGAAGGTCATCGGACATATGTCCGACCCAAACTCAAGGTCACCGGACATTTTGTCAGACGGTCCTGTAAAAGATATTTTAAGGCCTGGACACTCAACTGGGAAGCTCAGATTGAACCTCCATTCTTTGAGTGCGGTTGTACCTTTAGAATACAGGTGTCATTCTATTTGATTCAGCTACTGTAATTAAAATATATCAAATGCCGCAGAACTTACCCTAAACAGTCAATGTCGGGTTACATAATCAACATTATGTTCCATCTATTAATTTTTAAATATCCTTGAAGTTATATTTCCATATTTCCTAATACTAGCTTCTTTAACTTAGCATTTTTCTTGTATATTTACAGTCTACCAAGGCAGTTTATAATCGTATTTTGGACTTAAAGATCGCCAATCCTCAGATAATCATCAATTTCGCAGTTTTTCTTGAAGAACATCGTTATTTTGAAGAATCTTTCAAGGTATATAAACTCTGTTGTTTAGATCTTGTAACGATATTTTGAATTTCCTTATATATAGCAACATCAGATTTCTATTTATTTTTCTTGTTTAGGTGTTTGAACGAGGTGTAGCGATGTTCAAATGGCCAAACGTTTTCGACATTTGGAATACTTATCTCATGAAGTTTATTAAACGTTATGTAAGTACGTTTAAATGAATGCGAACTCGTTATTATGAATGTTTAACCAATTTGCTATGATGTCTTTTTTTTAACTTTTCAAGGGTGGAACAAAGCTCGAACGTATTCGTGATCTGTTTGAACAAGCTTTGGAAAAGTGCCCAGCGAAATTTGCCAAAGGTGAGACTTGTATGACAGGATTGAACATGTTTAAAATGGCTGGCGTTAACTTGTCAGTTACTTAATTTACCTTGTTAGGCTTATTTTGTTGGGCGTTTGTCAATCATGGCCTTATTGCTTTTCCTATTCAATACTGTGTACTGTACTATTTAAAACATGAGCATGCAGGAGTGTTATCAGATATAAAATACGAGTGTTTTATGTCTGATAAAGCACGAACTGCGAGTGTCTTAAACGGCTCAAAAACGACCCATCTTACGAGTTCATTGGCGAAGTAATTTTAAAAATAAATATTGCCTATACAGTAAGTCAAGAAAAAAGATCTGTCATTTTAAATAACAGATTTCCTGTTAAACACGTTTTGTTTTGTATTGCACCGTAATTTGCAATATACATACAGTGTACTTACTGTGAAAGATTACAGTTAAACATGTGTGAAATAACGGATTTATTTTTACAGTAAGTACAGTCCATTGTACCGTAATTTACAATTACAGAATACTTACTGTAAAAAATAGCAGTACATTATTCGTTAAAAACCAGATATTTTCAACAGTGTTTGGTCCTTTTTCTAGCGTTCTATTTAATGTATGCTCGACTCGAAGAGGATCATGGTCTTGCTCGTCACGCGATGGCGATTTATGATCGAGCAACAAAGGCTGTGTTACCAGAAGAACAATTTGAGGTACGTCCAGTTACGTACATTAATTGGAATTTGTTATCGGCTCATGTTTTGAAAATTAAAAAATAGTCAAATCTGTCTTTTCCTCATCAATTATTTCCACTTCATCAATCGATCATTTAAGCACTTTAAACCTTATCCGCAGGGAGGGGGTGATTATTAAATGCTTGGCTCGGATATATTCGAGTAACAAATTACAAAAAGTGCTCTAATTTTTTATTGTTGTTTTCTTACATTTTTTAAAGATTTTCAATATTTACATCAAAAGAGCGGCAGAAATATTTGGAGTGACTCACACAAGAGAAATTTACGAAAAAGCGATCGAAGTTCTCGACAACGATCAAGCACGGTAAAAATGAAAAATTAAAAAAGTTTAGGTTTCCTCCTGTAGTAACACTGGATGAATAATAGAGGACTTTTACTCGACTTTTATAGGGAGAACAGTTTATAACAGATAGAGCTATCCAGTATAAATAAAGTTAGTTTAGTTTAGGTTTCCTCTTGTAATAACACTGGATCCATATAGGAGACGATCTTTACTGGACCTCTAGGGAGAACAGTGAACAACTGATATAGAGCCACACAGTATAAATACAGTTAGTTCATGTTAGATTTCTTCCTGTAGTAACATCGAGAAAGAACAATTGAAATATAGAAAATTTTGTTTTATTTCAGTGATATGTGTGTTCGTTTTGCTGAGCTTGAACGTAAACTTGGAGAGATCGATCGAGCACGTGCTCTCTACATGCACGCATCACAAATTGCTGATCCAAGGGTAAGTTTTGCACAGTCATGTTAATACACACAAGATGTTAAATGCCTGCAGAAGACTTGTTGCTTGGTTATATTTCAATAAGCTGGAAGGAAAAATGGTGTATGGTTAACTTGCTGATTAACTCTTTGGGCAACCGAAATTATCTTTTTTGGTATGTGTAATATTTGGGTCATTTTAAGTAATAGATAAAACATGAGGAGATCATGAGGAAAACAGATCGGATGCGAATGTTTTATCGTACTTAAAAAATGACCCATCTTATGAGTTCATTGGCGAAGTAATTTTAAAAATAAACATTGTCTAAGCCGAGAAAATCAAAGTTGAAGTTTATTTAAATCAGGACAAATCTCTATCCGATTTACAAACATTGATTAAACATTATTTCATTTCTTTTGCATTTTCCTCGTGAATTATTAATGAATTGTTTAAAGAAGAAATGTAATCCTCATCTTGATCAACTTTTCACTATCAGACATGATATCATAGCATTTGAGATTTGGACTGGAATGAATATGTAGCAAAGTCATTTCTAAAATGAAATCTGAAACCAAAATAAGAAGGTCTAACTACATTTAAGCTGACTAATAATTCACTGAGTTTTTGGCTTAATATCACTTCTGTCACGTCTTATACGCTGTAAGTCTTTGCATAGTTAAGCTAAGTATACTTCGTTAATATATGTATGGTTATGGCGTTGTATACAGATGGTTTACCACATACGAAATAGTGGCGCCGACAGGGTTTTAATTGGGTGGTGGGAACTTAATGGTTGGAGTCACAATTCTAGGAGTGGTCCAAATTGAATTTTTGGATCTCTGAAATGGCATTTTCTACATTGTGGAGGCACTTTGATGAAAATTTAAATGTCTGGCCTCCCCAATTTATCATCGAAGTTGAAAGAATCCAAAAATGTCATTTAATTAATTTGTGACTCGATTTACCAGTTTCAATATTTATACTTTTTGTGGCCATTCAATTAAGTAAACTTGCGTCTTCCACAAACAAATCAATTTTAGTTACCGCCATGCAAGTTTACATTAATAGCAACTTATTTTTCAAGTTTGAGTAATTATAAAGTACAGAGTGGAAGTTTCCCTGGTTTGTTAAATTTTCAAATTTTAATAATGGTGATTTGTAGCACCACAAATAATCTGAACATTTTGGAAATGAATGTAAAAGTCGGTTTGAAATTAAATGTTAATTATTATGTCTATAAACGCCATTTTATGTAAACAAAATGTTTACAGATCTATTTTGATGAATCCTAGCAGTTTTGAATGATGAACTTGATGAATCCTAGCAGGAAAAATAATTTTGAAAAAGTTTAACAGGATAAGTTTTTTTTTATATAAAGTGAAGATAGATTAAATATAACACATACCAAAATCATATTAGCGATTAGTGGGACTTGAATGTATTAAATTTTTATTTTTTTATTGATTGATGGATTTGATTTATTGGTTCAATTTTATCAGTTTATCGAGTAATTGATTTCATTAATACGATTGAACTAATGACTAATCGGTTGATTAATTTATTTGATTGATTCCTTGATTGCATGCATGCATGCATGATTGATTGATAGATAATTTCATTCACTGACTGATAGATTTTTCATTAGGCAGTATTAATTGATTGATTAATTAATTAATTAATTAATTATACTATACGTCTATACTTTGTATTTTAGACAACTGCGCCATTCTGGAAAACCTGGCATGATTTCGAAGTTCATCATGGCAACGAAGACACTTTCCGTGAAATGTTAAGAATCAAGAGAAGCGTTCAAGCCAAATACAACACACAGGTAACAATGTATATCACTTAAGTCCAGTCCTCATGCAAACTCGGCCACTGTTTTCTCAGGTAGATAAGCCCAGATTAGGAAACGTTGTTTTCACATACCTTGCAAGAACGTTTCTTTACCGAAATTTTTATAAATTACTGATTTGCTTTTTAGGTCAATTTCATGTCCGCCCAAATGCTTGCTGCTTCTCAAGCGATGTCAGGTGAGTTCGTGCGTCAGGATTGCTAACAGCGAGCTTATAAGCAGGCGACGTTTTTGACAACACGAACGTTGATCGGAAACAAATTTGACGTTATCAACCAACCAACATTGTTGACCCAGTCTTTTAACGTTACTCATGCCGTTCGTGTTCCAAAAACGTCGCTTGCTTAAGCTCGCTAATATACGATGCCGGTAAAAAGTGTGCACGTACACGACCAAATTAACGGGAGAACGTAACGTTTTGTAACGTGAATAACGTGAAAAATTAGTTTGCGTGCTCAACGTTTGATTGCAAATGGTAGAATATTAACTGGTATAGTCAATGAGATATTTTTATGAGTTCATAAGAAGGGGGCAGGCTAATTTATAAATTCGCAAAAGACTGCAGTCGTCCACAAAATACATTGAGACTTTTGGAATCCACTTCCCCCTGTTTTAATGTTGAAATGCTATTATCTTCCTGACAGAAATATAATGTGATCCGACAACCGCAAGTGTTGTATTGGCATTCAAAATCTAATGCATGATATTTGAATCAAACAATTTTACGCCACAAAGCAACATTGAAATGAGGGGAGGAGGATTTGTCTCAAATATTTTGTGGACGGTTTTGGGTTCTCTACATAGATTCTAGTACTGGCACGTCGGTGGACGATATGGAAAAATTAGAGAAGCAAGCTCAAACTTTGGCAGAACAAGCCAAGAAAAATCAAGTAAAACCGAAGAGAGATGTTCTTTTTGTCAGGTAAAGATTAAGTGCTTTTGATATACGGGGGGGGGGGGAGGTTGGAGGTGGATAAACTTAGAGGGAGCCAATTCCACGAGGTGCAACCATGGTTGGTGCTTAGCCCGGAAAATTTTGAAAATTCGGAGTCTCTGGATTGACGGAGTGTTGTCTACCTCTTGCGTTAAATTAGGTCCTTTCATTAATTCTTTTAAAATGATTAGCGAGTCTATGCTTTCCCTGAGTCAGGATGGATTATTAATTGGCCGATTAGCGCAATTTCTGCTTCCCACTTTTTCGCAATTTGGTACGGTACAATCAAGTTCCACGTCTAAATCAGTTTTCGATATTTTGCCGTATCTATCGCAATTTGATTCGGTGCTTGAAAAGTTCGCGGTCTAAACCGGGCCTGAAGGCAGGCATATTGGTGACAGAACTCGTTAGTTATTCACGGATAAATTTAATGGGAAGAGAGGCTACTTGCTTGTGATAAATAAGATTAGTGGGTAGGGGGCTACTGGTACGTCATGTCGTTTGAATTATAGTAAATCGAAATGGCTTCAGTCCTCATCTTTATGTAAAAGCGCTTAGGTTGTGGTCTGTTTACAAAATGCTATTTTATATAATCAAATTAGTTAGATGACTTCTAAAAAGATCGCGGAAAAGGAATAAATATTATAATTGATATTATAATTTTAAATGATGTTTATCACAGAGGCGAAGCTACCGAAGAGGAAAATTTGGAGGAAATGGCGAGAACAGCAAACCCTGAAGAAATTTCAATTGACGAAGATGATGATGATGAAGATGAGAAAATTGAAGGTAAAAATTTGTGTAAAAATCTGGTCATCAAAGCCGATAAGGAGCAGTTGCAGCAGAGTGGGAGGAAATTGCAAGAGGGTAGGAGGAGGAATTGCAAAAGGGGGGGTGGAAGTTAGGAGTTTGGAGTGGGGAAGTCGACGATGGTCGGGTAGGGAGTTAGGCGTATGGGAGGGAGAAGTTGCAGAAGGATGGGGGGGGGGGGGGGTTGGGGG
>CACRXK020000605.1:51253-74284 GCA_902702795.2 Paramuricea clavata
GCGTTAGGAGGGTGGCGGGGCAAAGTTGCAGGATGGTGGAGGACGTTTCGTTGGCGAGAAAATCCTGTCTGAGTCCCTGTATTCAAAGTTTTGGTAAAATTTATTACATTTTTTTTGTATTTTTTAGAAGTTCAACTCGAGCAGCAAACTATTCCATCCAAGGTAATGTAATATGTAAAAGTAGTCTTCGTTATGCATTTTACTTTTGTGTATTACTAATGGGTTCGTTCATTGATACGTTTTAAACGTAAGACTAGAAGGCACTCAGATACCTCCGCCAATGAATTAACTTATGTATTTAAATTACATAAATTTTACAATTGGCTAATTATACATTATGCATGTATTATACTCTGCCTGGAAAAGCAGGACAAACTTTTGCTCATTTCTCACGTAATTTTCATCCAAATTTAACCAAAATTTAATCAATTTGTCCTTGGGCAATGTCCATTAGTCCCACAAATTTTCGTATTAATACGCTTGGTATTTTTAAGTTATCGCGACAGGCAAACGCACAGACACAGTGTGTACAAATGCGTATGAACTTAACAAATAGATAAGATTTTGCGGTTGTTTATTCAGTTATAGCTTACGAGCTGCCGAGGCGAGTGGGTCACTTTTTTGTTTTCTCTACATCATGATGTCATACTGTGCATATCTATAACTGAACAGACAACGGCAAAATCATATCTATTTGTTTTATACAAACTGGTAAATAGCTTACTTTTTATCCACCCAAACTTTTGGAAATTTGAAAAAGTCGTGATTTTACAAATATCACACGTACATGATCTATAAAAATAAGGGAATGCTGTTGGATGAGGTTCTGTGTGACGTAATTCCGTGCGTCTGTAATTGATCATGGCTCTCGAGCAATGAAAGCGCTTGAATTCTTAACATTATTCAAAACATAACCTCCAAACGGAGGTAATAAAGCATCTTCGTTGCCAGGATCTTTCATCTGGAAGAGGGAAAGCCGTGAGAACGAGGTTGACGGTAACGAGACTTGTGGCGACCATACTGGAATGACCATTAGTTATTCACTGCCAAATAACATGACCTAGACACGATGTTTTCTTCTTACCAATAACCAGAAACTGCGTGAGCCCTAATTGTGACATAATTGATGTGTTTTATTTGGCAAAGTCCCCTTCGTGCTAATTCTTCTAACTTGCTAACAACATCTCAGTGTCTCACAGTAGATTTGTGTGCACTCAATATGGCTGCTATAATGACTTCATTTAATTATACACGCATAGCAGATGCATTACGCAGTCCCAGTTTTGGGTGTGGGTTGGATAAAACTCTTAACTGCTATTTAACTAACCGTTTTGTAGTCAAATAGTAGTTAACTTCAACCACATAGTTAAGTCGGTTGTATAAAAATGTAGTTAGCGTTAACTGCAGTTAAAAAGTAGTTAAAGTTAACTGTATATTTTCAAGGGTATCGTTGACTTCTCAAAACGTAGTTACAAATGGCGCTTGAATAGGAGTGAACAACATTTTTCAGTAAAACAATAACGAATGTTTTCTGAATGTGTTCTGACAATATAAAGTCTTCAAGCGCTATCGCTTTGGTTTCTTAGCGAAAACAGAATATATTTTTGCACAGGACGATTTCTCGAAGACGAAGTAGGGTCCCTTTATACAAAAAGAAACACTGATATATAATTGCCAAACAGCTACACTTTGGTTTAACCATGGACAATAAAATGGATAGGACTCTAGCTGACGTAAGCAAAGACAACCTAGTTGCAATCTGTGACGTCACGCGTATTGCAAAGTTCTCGGCATTTTTGTTGTTTCGCTATACTTTCCGCTTTAAAAGAGTAATATTGAAGCATATACTGGTCTAATTGTTTAAAAAACATGCCTAAGCCACGACAAAGTATTCAAGGTAAATGTTTTTCGTCTTTGTTTTGTATTTTTTACATTTGTAGCTACGAATTGGCGTCCCCAATTTTAACGAAATTTGGGATGCCTTTTTCACTGTTTAGTGCTTGAAATATTTGCTAAAATTGACTGGGAATACTTAGAGATTTCATCGTAGAATGGCGTAGTTATATTCATTTGTTCTTTGACTAAAATGTTTAGCTGTATTAATGCTAAACATGCCGTTTTTGAGAATTTGGTTTGCAACTAGGTTTCAACATCCAATCACGCCATCAGCCCATTGAAAACATTAGGTTACGTCAGCTAGTTTCCTATCCATTTATTTTATTTATCTATGGTTTAACGTAGACATTTCAAGTTTTTATACAATATTCAGAGTATTAATGAGGCGAACTATACTAAATTATTTCAAGATATAGTCTGCTAAGTTTTTGACTTGTTGGTATATAGGAGCTAGCGTGAGGTAAAGAAAAGGCAGTGTCCAAAAACAATATAAGGTGACTCAAGAATAACTAAGAACACTCTTGATCGACTTGGCCATTTTTCTTTGTCGTTTCCAGTCGTTAAATATCTCTGTCGAGTATTGTTTTCTGAAGGTTTTAAGTTAATCATTTTTGCTCTTTCTTGGTTTCAGGTTTTTGGAAGTCTGGCAAAAGATGACTAAAAGAAACACTTATTGCAATGTTTGTGACTGCCGTTACATATAGCTTTGAAGAACAAGATAAGTCGTTATATTTCAACTATATCATGCAATATATTTTTGTTATTCCAACTATTCTCGAGTGAGTTTAATTTAATAGACTTTTTATAAGAGCATGTGGTTAATATTGGTTTTGGAGTTGCAGATTTTTGACATTGTTTGCATGAATGAAAAATCCTATACGAAAATATTTTTCTCTCGACAAGAAACAAAAATTCAAAAATATTTTGCGGGTATAGCCCCGCTTATTTTGCGAGTGCATTCCGCGGAGGGAAGGTAATAATTTTTAAAACAATCGCCCTAAAAAGTCAATTTGGTAATGGGAAACATCACTTGGGCTTACGAAATGAAATTTTGAATTGTTCACGCATATAGCATCGCTGCATGACCTTAAATAAGAAAGAGTTTCACACGTTTGACTACCACAAGTGTAGAAATTGCAAGTAATTAATAATTGAGAGAGGAGTTTTATCTCTCATTTCTGGAAGTATAAAATCTCGCCGATGTCAACGAGATGAAATTGTGGGCAAAATCTTTAAAATGTGCACAGCTAGCTAGAATTGTTTACCACTATACTGATAATGCAGCGGAGTAGGCAACGAATAAATAAAATAATTTTCGTCGATTGAAGAATTGGAAAGACTGAAACTGCCAAAGTAAGTAAAATTTATTTTAGTAAGTTTTTATTTTGTCTACAACTTTAATTTAAACTGTATAATTATTGGATATTATTCAGTGTGTATAATTAGATCGAAATTTTCTGTTATGCTATGTTGCAATACCAAGTTTCAAACTATATTATATTGAAGAGCAGAACACTGTTGGTTTGTCAGTTGTGCGCCCGTCGGATTCACAGTGCTTTAATAATTAAACCGTTTTGTGTTATTTCTTCTTCAGATTTCAAACAGTTGCTGATGATCATGTAAATGGGATTCTATTCCACCTTGCGTGTCACAAATGTCCCTGATAGTTCCCTCACGCATTTGTGGTCAATTGGTGCAATAAAAATTGATGATTTGCCATTTCGTAGTTGGTTGTTGCAGTTGTATCCATGATCTCTCTCAATTTATAAAACACGCATTAAAACTTGGTTCCCTTCGCAACGACAAGGCTAGTTTCAAATTTAAATTTTTTAAAGGACATTATAACGTCCTCTTATAAGTTTACATATTACATTCCACGCATGCAAATACGAACAATTTAGGTATTTTGCTTACAAATATTATATTTGCGAGTGTGGACAGTTTAATAATGTTTCGTCTTCTTCAACATATCTTAGCAAAACTAGGTTGCGTCCATTGCCTCTTCACCTGGCTTCAACTTATAATTTGGAAAAATTTTTTGAACAACATCTCTGCCATAAAAATTTGCCATGTCTCTACAGATTGAAACAAACTGGACGCCGAACTCCATCAACGAATATGTTCTTGACTTTCCTTGTCTGGAAACACTTTGTTGCTCTTGATTCGGAACGTTTTCCAACTGATTCGGAACAGTTTCTTGCTCCTGATTTGGAACATTTTGTTGCTTCTGATTCGAAATATTTTCTTGCTCGTGATATGTAAGGCTTTCTGGCTGCTGATTTGTAACATTTTCTTGCTGACTGGGAATGTTTGCTACTTCTCTTTCCAGAAGGTATCCCTGTGTATGCATGGCGACGATGTTTCCGTTTATTTCAAAAACAGGAGAACCACTACCCCCCGCGAAAAACGTTGTGTCGTATGACAGAAAACCTTGGAAGTCTTCAGTGTTGTGTAATAATTGCGCATTGGTCATGTGTACGCCGTTACACTGTTCATGTCTTTCCCTTATTCTCTCCTGCATCGCACGATAGCCGACAACAACACAGACTTCGTCCTGCATTTCCTTTCCTTCCGGATGACCAAGAATAACAACTCGACCATCTGATAGTTGCCAGTTTCTAACCATGGGACCAAGTGGAATACGATCTCTAATACCTTCGTTTTGCTTCAAACGAAAGAATTTGTAATCCACGTATGGATTCCCAAGCTTTGGATCCTGTTCTTCATCAACTTCAATTTCCACAACATTTTCCATTTGTTTGGCGTAGAAATAATCAAACAAAACGGTGATGGGTATGCTGGAATTTCCTGGTTTGTTTCTTTCTTTTTCTATCATCCTGTAAACATGATAGTTGGTTATCACCAGCACGTCTGTGACAAGGAAGCATGTTCCACTAACACTACCACATTTAATGTGGCCAATGGATCTCATATAAGATGCTAAAGTTTCATTCAGTATCGCCGGCCTTTTAGTCGAAGCATTTTTTAATACTTCATATCTTGCAAAGTTGAAGATTTGTTGATCTCCTCTGACAAATTCTCCATTCTTTCTATCAAGTTTATTATCATCCTTACCCAACAAGCTTGTACATGCTGACTTTTTAACATTTTCTGTCATCGCTTTACGAACGTTCTCAGTGAAAGGTTCTTTAACTGATATTTCGCGAGTGTACACGTACGAAGGAGCAATTTCTTTGACGTATTTTTTTACACGAACCACGTCTTCACTGGATAATTTTTCTTTTCTGCTTGGGTTGCATGCTTCTTCAACCAATGCATCCAAACGGGCCCACCCCTCTGAAAAAATCATAAAGAGTTTTTGACTTTTTTAGAGTTATCCCGTAATGCTACATTTTCCACGATCGTTTGCTACATTAACGTCAATATTAAATAGAGAATAATACATGGGTGCGCGGAAATACCAGATTTATTTCGAGTGTTGAACATAAAGGACAGTCTTTGAAAAGCGATATTTTTTACAGAAAAGCGATAATTGAAAAGCGATAATTTTTGCTTGTCAACAATGATTATAGCCTTCGAAGCAATAACATAAATCTCTGTTTAAAAAAACCTAAGACGAATTTTATGAAAAATAGTTTCTCTTATCGTGGATCATCATCATGGAATAAACTACCTACCGTATTTATACGATTGAGCGCCGCCCCCGATTGAGCGCCGCCCCCGAATGAGCGGCGCACTGAACAGTGAAAAAACTTTCCGCCGTCAAAATGGGAACATTTAGTGACGAAAACCTTTTAAAACTTGTTTATTTTATTGTTAAAAGTTCTATTATTTATAATTCACAAATAAAGATTTTTTAAAGAGCGTCGCCCCCGAATGAGCGCCGCATCTGAATCTCTCACAATTCACAATTTTATTAAATTTAAAGATAACAAATAAAATACAGTACTACACGCAAAATAGCAAAGCTAATCGAGGCGTGTAGTTACAATATCAAAATTATATGCTCATTATATTTATTATTAATGTAACAATGTAAGGTGTTACATGAATAATAACTGATCTTAATAATAAAAGTATACTTTTGGCATAGAAATTATTTTCAATGCTTGACCATTTGTTGAACACTATTGTGGGTACATCAACATAATCATCCTCAAGCTCAAGTATTGTTAAAAGGGTTTTCTTCATTATTTTATTGAAATTCGTTCTTCCCAATTCACGCACATCAGTGGAAATATTATTCCTTATTTTTCACCCTGCTCGGTTTCCTTTGTTCTTGTCGGGGAATATATTCAATATTCCCCTCTAATCAATTTCCGTTTAGTAATCCCCTCTAATATTCACCTGCAATTAATAATCCCCTCTAATATTCACCTGCAATGTCTTTGCAGCACAAAAAATGAGAAAAAACAACATCGCTAAGGCAATATGGCATTAAATCACATATCCCCTCGTTGCCTCAAAATAACCTATACATACTTTTGCTCCAACTCATGCGAATGATGAATTTGTTTTTGTAAGTCTTGCATATTCAATATAATAATTCTTAGATACGTGAGCTACCCCTGTGCTACCCCTCAACGGCAGGCGTTGTCACCTTCCATAAAGGTGTTTATCAAAGCCAAGCATTGGAAAGCAACATAAATTTATAAATATTTACAATTCTTCACTTTCACGCTGTTTTTATAAGCAATATTGCACAGGTAAATCTACTATATAAATGCAGTTAACTAACAATAACATGAAATAAAAACGAAGTACAACGAACTACTGCAATACTATAAATATTTACCGCGTTCATTTTGGTCTTTGTCTTTGTACTGACTTCAGAACAAAAGGTGGTGTCTCTATTCGTTTGTGTGCGAGTGGTAGTTCAATACAAAAAGTTTTTTCAGACCCATTTTGCATGACATAAGTCTTGTCCTTGGCTTTTTATACCCTGTATTCTTATAGAATAAACTAAAACAGGCGACGAACAGTCGGGAATTTTTTCTACAGCCAATCACTTTTTTTCTACAGCCAAATCACGATTTTTTCCACGAGAAACGTCATATGTTCGTTTGGGGGTGGGGGGGTTGGCAGCTGTGACGTTTCTCTGTAAACATCATGGAAAAATTCGATAGTTTTTATCTTTGCAGAATATAATAAAAAACTAATTTGATACAAACAGCAGTCTATACATTCGTAATACCATACCTGTCCTATACCTATACATTTATATTATTACGCCTTCCTTGCATTGCAAACACTCAAATTTCAAGAAAAACACGCTAAAATGATCAATATTTCAATTTCATGCAAAAAAAGTTGTTTTGAGAAACGTTGGAAATTTTGAAGTTCATATTTATAATAAAAAAAGAGTATGTCATATTCCTCGCGGAAGCATCGCCAACAGCCGACCGAAAAAAAATGTATATAGAAAATTACCTTATTCATGTGTACTATAAGAACAAAATATCGATAACTATGTGTGACGTTTCTAAGGTGGGGGGGGGGGTTTCCAGAGAAACGAACATATGACGTTTCTCATGGACAAAATCGATATGTGAGGCTTCCCTAATTAGAACAAAATCTTTGTATTGCTTGTAAACTTGAGTTATGTATTGAAAATTTAATTCAGTTTACAAGCCAGTAAAATGGAAAAATCGCTGCAAATTGCAGTGTTGTCGCACCAAAGTTGCAGTCAAAATCGCAGGGTGTTTACATTGGAGATTTTAAAAAATCGCCGTAGAAATCGCAGTGAAAATTGCAAGTGTAAACAGGCCTTTAGAAACATCGTGCATTAAATTGGAAACAGTTTTGATATAAAGCATATTTATA
The DNA here is from genome assembly GCA_902702795.2 of Paramuricea clavata. Taxonomy (NCBI): domain Eukaryota; kingdom Metazoa; phylum Cnidaria; class Anthozoa; order Malacalcyonacea; family Plexauridae; genus Paramuricea; species Paramuricea clavata. The sequence goes on from CACRXK020000605.1 coordinate 58,934, forward strand.
CGAAGTATTTTTGATTCAATAAAAAGTGGAATAGCATGTTCTCTGTATTTTTTGAAATAAATTAATCGTAATGCCCGTTTTTGTAAAATAAGTATCTTATTGACATACCTTTTTGATGCATGCCCCCATACAATTAAGCCATAAGTTATATATGGTGGTAATATTAAACAACGATATATATTATTGAAACAACGATATATATTATGCTGAATTTAAAGAGCGCCGCGGCGCTCAAACGATTAAATACGGTATGGAAATAAGGGATAACTACAATCAACTTTCTATTGACTCATTCAAAAGGACTATTAATGGATATTTCAAGTCATAGATTGTTGAGTGTTTGCATGATTTATGTTACTATTATATATATATATATATATATATATATATGCTGTTGAGGCGATCAGTAGAATACATGATAACTTTTCTAAGGTTTGTAGCTGATCTGGTTAAAAAGATATGTAGATGATAGCAACGCCTGTGTAAAACAATCGGACATTTCAATATTTCACAATCATCTAAATACTATCAACCCACATATACAATTTACTCTTGAAATGCCTGTTGTTACAGAGAATCAGCAAACCATAGCGTTCCTGGATACCGAAATTATAACCACGACATCTGGTGATGTTAATGTTAGCGTATATCGAAAAAGTTCTCACACGGACAAATATTTGTTATATAATTCACATAGCCATGTGAATGACAAGAAAGCTGTAGTAAAAACTTTATTAGATCGCGCAAAAACTATCCCAACGAATTCCGTATTGCAAGCCCAAGAGACTGAAAATGTGATTGAAACATTAAAATTAAATGGCTATCAAAAGCGTTTCATTGAGAAAGTTGTTGCGAACAACCATCAGACTAGCACAAATGCTGAGTATGAAATTCGTGGATCGACATGCCTTCCTTATGTTAACGGAGTTTCAGAAAAAGTAAAAAGTATTTTAACCAATGCAGGAGTTCGGGTCGCGTTAAAACCAGTACTAACTTTAGGGAATATTTTTCGCAAGCCCAAAGCAAGACCGTCAGAAGACAGAACAAAAGCTATTGTATACAAATACAAATGCAGAGAATGGCCATTTACATATATCGGTGAATCAAAGAGATGTTGGGCGACAAGGTGGTTAGAACACAAACCGGGAGTTAGAAAGAAAATTTTTTCGACAATAAAGGAACACGCTGAATGCACTGGTCACAACGCTGCAAAATCAGACGCTGTAATATTAGAAAAGGGAGTTAAGAACTACGAACAAAGGATTTTCTTAGAGGCTTTACATTCCACTCTTAGTGAAAACACGGCTAATGAACATACTGAATTTCCGGCTTGTTATTCTATATTAGCAGATGAAATCAAGCGGAACGATAAACATTATAAATAGAGGTGTAATGACTCTTGCCATATACTCTGATGAAGGCTTGCAGCTCGCAGCCGAAAATTTAGTTTTAATTTTACTAGTTTTTATTTTAAATAAAATGTTTTTAACCAGATCAGCTACAAACCTTAGAAAAGTTATCATATATATATATATATGTATATATATATATATATACATATACATATACATATGTATAACACAGTAAATTTAATTTAATTAAAAATTATATTCGCTTCAAGTTTTAAAGTTTATTCTGATCTTGGTAACTGAAACTCGGAACTGAAATACATGCTCAGGAGCATGTATTTCCCGTTTGTAATACAAAATGTCTGAAAATTGCAAACTTCGCAATGCTATATTATCCGCATTTTACAACATTTCGCAATGAAACTTTGGAATATAACTAATTGTGCGATGCTCTTTCAAGCTGTGATAAATTTTTGTCTATACACTTGTTCAGATCTAAATTTTAGTCAAAAGGTGAAAGGCCCATTGGACACTAAATTGAGTATTAAGTACTGTACACTAAACAGTTCGATTCAGTCTCTGGGATATTTTGAAAAAAAACAATGCACAATTATTGTTAAACAATGTCGAGATTTAAGTGATTTTATTTACTATACTTAGTCGTTTCCGAAAAGGATGAGTTTGAGCTTTTCCCGTTTAGATGCTGCTCCTTGTTTCACAATTCTGTCGGTATAGACTTTTCCAAACTAATGAAGGAAGATCTTACTGTAGAGGTATGTTATCGTCTTGATTATGATGGTGATATGGTCATCTGGAAGATTCTGCTCAAGTGCATGTGCTTTCTGAGAGTGCTGCTGCAGTGACTGGAATGAAATGACTCCATTTGATGACCATAAGGCGGAGTAATCTATTTGCTTCTTTTAGCACTGTCACCACAGATGAAGATGGGTTTGTTAGCTTTCCATAGGTCTTGAAAGAAATCAAGTTGGATTTGGATGAACTCTGGCACTATGCATGGTCATGAGGCAGGGGAAATTTGTCGTCGTCATCTTCTGTGGCTAAAGAAGTAGCACATTCTGCACACTTAATACAGCCGGTGATCTTTTTGGCTATGTATCCTCTTGTCTATGCTAGGATGTCCTCGTGCCACATGGTGGAGTTGTTCAACAATGCAGCAACCCTGTTATCAACACTATCGGCTTCTTTGGTATACTTGCTTTCTTCAATAACAGAGCAATTGCCAGTTTCAGCAGCTGTCACCTGGTTCATCTGAAGTAATGCTCTCAGGGCCCACTTGAATTGGAGTGCATTCGGGTTAATGTTCCATCCAAGACGATTTCGTATCTTGCTAAAGAACATCTCTAGCTGGTCTGGGGAGAAACTACAGGTAAGCACATAATCAAACTTGTTGCGAGTTCTTCTTAATAGTTCTTTAGCCAATGCCATGATTAATTTTGATAACACAGCAAAACCCAGGATAAATGCTTTTCTTGGGCTATCAATTAATTTTACTCCATTACTGTCCTTCAGTTCAGTTAAATAACTAATTGTGTCAAGTAGATTATGACGTAATTCATCCAGATTTTATAGTGTAATTGGACCTTTGTGACTCTTGCCAAATTTTCTTTTGGAAATCAAAATGTCAAACATGTTGTTAATTTTCAGAATGAATTCTGCTGTTTCATCATCATCTTTAAACTGCTCCAATTTGAGGTTTCGAAGATGCATGATTCCAGCTGAAACAGAATTACTTAAGGTTTGGGCCGCAACGGCCACTTTCATTTTCTGATTATGCCACCTTATGTGCGTAGATTTCAGCTTGTTTATAAGATTCAAAATATCACCTTTTTTAATGTTGTAGAGTCCTGTGAGGTACTGCCAACTGATTATGTCCCCACTTTCTGTGTAGAATACCTTCAAATCTCCCAAGTTATTACGTGCCAGTTTTAACAGATGGCACAGATCCAAGATGACATATAGCTAGTGTTTTGTGTGGCCGTGTTGGGTGCTTGAATGAGCCATCAAATTTGGCAATGTTGCATCCCAGCTGTATCTTGCTGTGGCTACGTTTTTAGCACAACCATCAAATGTAACCCCATGAACATCGAGCCCAGCATCAGTTAGTAAATTGATTGCCTCTTTGATCATTTGTTGCCTGCATTTGGGCATCAACACGATCCACTAGGAAGTATGCAATTGGACGAGACCATGGCTTTTTCAGTCCAACAGACATGACAACTAGGGCATTTTGGGCAATACTATGCTGTTATCCGGCCAGAATTGGGCCGTAGCCTGTGTTGCCTTCGAAATTTTTGTTCTTCTTGTCCCATATTACTTTTTTTTTTATAGACATTCTATCGACTAACAGGAAACAATCCTTATCTTCTTCATCCAGAGTATTCTGCAAGTGTTCAATGACACAAGTTAATAAACCAGGCTCACACTTCATGGCTGCTGCCCAAGCTCGTATGATGGCTGGACATGGTAGATGAAGGGATTTTCTTACAAAAGTTATATGCCTTGGGACTGTAGAAATGTAAGATGACTGCAAATTGCTTGCTGGTATCCCCATATCTTGAACTCTTTAATTTGTTAGCATGCTTTTGCTCGTTTATAAACAAATCCTTTGTCATGTGACCAAAATTCGGTAAAAGACTCAGACTTTGCTCCTTCGATAAGTGTTGTGCATTTCCGAGTTTCTTTTCCAACCCCTTTATTAAAGGAATACCGAATGGTTTTCCGTGCAGGATTGCGTGATCCATGCACGCGGGATATTGCGAGACTTTCGGAAAGCGTGAAAATACACGAGCCGTAGGCGAGTGTATTTTTACGCTTTCCGAAAGTTGAACAACATCCCATGCAAGTTCATGGATCATGCTATCCTGCACGGGAACACCATTTGGTATTTGTTTTATAAAATTACTACAGTGAAACGACGAATTTTTTTCAGCACTAGCTTTGCACTCCGCGTGCTGCTGTCAAACAAATGCCTTCTCCGGATAATTTATAATTAACTCCATCGAAAAACGTTGTCGCATGCTGGTAGAAAGCAGAAAAATCATTAGCGATCTGGCTTAGTTTGTACGTTGCTTCGCTAATCATTCTCCATGCATGCTTGCATGAAGAACATCCAATGCAGGTGTCTGTAGATGATAGAACATCCAATGCAGGTGTCTGCAGATGGGGTGGTGATATAAAATATTCGAATATACGTGAATGCGACTGACACAGGTTCAAACTTTGAAAGACTTTCCCCCAGGCACTTGGCTTCGTATCTAATACTACCTTATCTGAGAGTAGTTCTTTTGTGTCGCCATTAAAACTGCCAAACAATTTTCTCAAAGCTCTTGCTCGGCTGGACCACGTGGCTTGGCAAAACCTCGCATATGTTTGATAACGGAGAGTTATACTAGTTTGACATAATTCTTGATCGTTGATACTCAGCGATGGCAAAACGGTATATATATATATATATATATATATATATATATATATATATATATATATATATATATATATATATATATATATATATATAGTTTTTCGTTTTACCTCAAAAAACCACAACAGTCTGTTTCATCCGTATAGGAACCATCCACAGTCTGTTTCATCCGTATAGGATGATTCCTATACAGATGAAACAGACTGTTGTGGTTTTTTGAGGTAAAACGAAAAACTATATTACGCTCTATCTATATGGTATTGAGCACTGTTTGTGTTTCGTAAACCAAAATCTTAAGCTATATATATATATATATATATATATATATATATATATATATATATATATATATATATATATATATATATATATATATATATATATATATATCACAGTATTTGACGGGCTTAAAATTTCACAGTCGGGATATCAGCGTTTAGAATTTATACACAGTGGGCGGGATCACAAGATCTTACTATTTTATAGCAATTCCACATCTCCATAAGGTAAATCCGTTGGGTTTACGTATCGGACAGGATACACTTCGATACTGACAACAGAAAGAATCTTCGGTCCGCGCGCGGATGATTTTTACAGCGAAGTATTAAGCGAAGCGTGCTTTCGTTACCAAACCTTGATTTCCACTGAAATCTGATCCAACCACTCAATTGACTAATGTAACCCAACACTCAATGATATAGAGGAAGACGTGTGATAATAAATACAAAATATTTCAGGATTTCTTATTGGAATTTTAAATTTTATCGCCCGAAATAATAACACATAAGTCGTAATTTTCCAAGCGAAACAAGCGCATTCCTCTACCATCCCTCCTCAAGTACAATCTCAATTTAGCACCCAGAATCTGGGAGCCACGTGACCAGCTATTACCAGGTTCTTTCATCCTGCGAGGAGCGTAGTGCAAAGAGCCCGGGTACGAGGTTGAGTACTATGTTGTTCAACTAAATTAATTAATATATGATTACCAAGATTCAAAAATAAACATATGAACCGACTTTTGTCAATAGTATATCGAAACTGTGTTACCCGCAATAAGTGTGCTGTTGTATGAGACTCAATGTGTTATTGTCTTGCTTTCTTTTTTCTAATATCACAAGAAAAAAATTATACGGTTTCTGTATTAGCGTTCTCTATATATTTAACAAATATAAAAATTTTTCTTGTTGATATACAGTTTTAGCATCTTTGCATAAGTGAATACGACAAACCCTGCAAGTTGCTTGGTAAAATTTGACGTATTAAGCCGTTATATTCACCCACAGGTGAATTGCAATAAAGGCGTTTTCCCGTTTTGTGGAACTTAGTAGGGAACTTCGTCAATGATGATTTGTAGGCGGAGGCGGCGACGGCGACCGGATGTCGATTTCACTTCCGGCGAATGTTTTCTGAATTATGTTTTGCCGTCGCTACTCGCGCCAACGTGATATAATTTGTTTTGCCGACGTGTCTAAAACGTGGTTCAAACAAGTAGCTTAGAACGTCCAAAATTGGCCAAAATCGGCTTGAACATTCCCCGATAATCACCTCGCCTTCGGCGAGTATAATTGTTAATTATCACACTTTTTGCATGAGAAGCTTATACGGGCAACATATTGATACAATGACTATATACGATACGTAGTCGCCATATGTACGCAAATACCGGCCTGCATATAGTATAATAGTTGAAAGAAACAACAATCACATACCCTCGAATTTAGAAATGCTTGAGATTTATTCTGTGCCCCCTCTATATTTGCTATCTGCTTATCAATTGCATTTCCTACAACTTCAATGCCTTTTTCGACAAGGGCCTCTTGAACTTTTTCGTTGCCAACAGCGGCCGCCACGGCCGAAGGGTTACGCTTCAATCCTGTTGTTGTATGACCTATTTACATAAAATCAATAGACAAACATAATATATTTTATTGGATTTATTTAGGCAAGGGTATAGGACAGCGTGGGTGGTCCTCAGTGGTCGTATAGTATACACGGGTATAATTATGACTTTTACTTTAGAGATGCAAATATTTATAGAAACTGCGTAGCTAGACAGTTGGTCTCCTCCTGGATGGCGGGATCCCTCATTACTCTGCATGCGCCCTATAGTCGTAGCATTATATGCTTGTTGACTTTTTACCAATAACTGTTTTTTCCTAGCTTGTTTTCTAGTTTTCTAAAGTAGTCATTACCTTGCACTGGGTTAAGTTTACAGAACCCCTGAATGGACTATAGGTCTACTATCTGACTATTGGACTATAGTTCTACTATCTGACCAAGTTTGGACGAAAAATTTTGAAAACTCGCAAAGTTATTTAATAAAATACATTTTGCTTGCAACAAAAGAAACATTGAAAATGTAATATTCAAATTTAACTGCCTCCTGAATAATTTTACGGCAATTACTGATTTTCAAACGAGTTGTTCTCCTGCGAGTTTTAACGAATTTTTCTCAAATTGCACAGGACATAGCTAAGGACGTCAGTTTCAAAATTGTGTTCGGCGTTGCTCTAATTTTGGATATTTTAATAATAAGGGGCAATTCACACAAACGATTCAGAAATATATTGCAGTCGTCAAATGAATCGCCATATCAACGCAATGACGAAATAAACAAAAATTTCAGAATAAAGTTTTTAAGAACAACTATTTTGCTGTATAAAAATGATATTTTCATAAATATATCTCAAAACCAGCAGGAACATAATTCAAAAGCGTAAAGGTACCGCAACTTAAGATTTTCCTGAATAATTCTTACATTATTTTATTGTTTGTCAATTTTGCAACTTTACCATATTTTGCATGCATTTGCTAACATTTGGTGAAAATTTGATGAAAATCGGCTGATTTTGAGCAAGCAGTTGCAATTTTCCACAAAAGGCCAAAAAGGGTGTCCTCATGTAACCTTAAGGTTACAGGACACCCTTGAGTGTTAAATTGGCCCAAATTTTTTTTATTGGCTTTCATAAAAGCTTTAGACCACTTCTAATATCTGACCAAGTTTGAAAGAAAAATGTTGAAAACTCGCGGAGTTATTTAATAAAATACATTTCTCTGCAATATAAACAACATTGAAAATGTAATATTCAAATTCAATTTTCTGGGGACTATTTTTGCGGTAATTACTGATTTTCAAGCCAGTTGTTCTCCTGTGCGTTGTAACCGATTGTTCTAAAATTTGCACAGCGCATAGCTGATGACTTCAGCATAAAAAAGGTGTTCGGCTTTGTTTTAATTTTGGATATTTAGTGAATTACGAGCAATTCAGTCTACATAATTTGAAATATATTGTAATAATCAAAGAAATCAATATATCAAACGAACGGCGAAAAAGCTAAACAAAGCCGAACACGTTTTTTTAAAACAACTATTTAGCTCTACAAAAATGTTATTTTCGAAAATATATCTTAAAACCGACAGGAGAACAACTCAAAGACGTGAAGGTACCGAGTTTTTTAATTTTCCGGAGTAATTCTTGGATTATTTTATTGGTTTGTCAATTTGACAACTTTATTATATTCTGCATGCCCTGGCAAACATTTGGTGAAAATTTGACAAAAATCGGACGCTTAATAAGCGCGTAGTAGCGATTCTCCGCGAAACGCCACAAAAGGTGTCCTGTAACCTTAAATTAAGGAATAAGGAATAGATAGAGAAAACGTGTTACGGCTCATAAAGCAATTGTCTTATTAGTCGGATTTTTAGCTATACGTTTTCAGTTTTGGTAGGTCACACCAACCATATAATCTTAATAATTCATTCGAACCAGTAAAATTAGAGCAGTATTCATGATACACTCCAACTTTATTGCAAATCAATAAATGATTTACCATTAATACATGAATCGTGAAGCTGATTCTGCAGGGATAAGACATTATTTTCATCGATTTAATCGATTTAATATTTATCATCCAAACTTGGCAACAAAGGTCTTACTTGCACGGCCATAGATGAAAATGGACTTAATCCCCCTATTAAGCTGCGAAAATGTTAAATGTAACACTCCTGGCATGCAGGGGATTAACATAACTGCCTAACCTCGTTGCGTTTTTAGAGTAAACATATTAACACGATATAGATATTACATTGTTTCGTATACCTCGTGATAAACTATAAGTCACTTGTGGAACTTCTTCTTTTTTCATGTGTCGCCGTTGGTGGATATTCTTAACTTCTTTTCCAGCATCATAATCTATGGATTTCTTATCGTGCATTTTCATTGACCTTTTTTGTTTAGTGTTCACATATCGAGCAATATTTTTAATAAAATTGTCTGGCAAATTTAGATGGCGCTTTTGACCAATCTTTATATTCTGTTTTGGTTGCGCTAAATAAGATAATAATTATAGTCTTGTAATGTCTATCCGGTGTACGTACCCTTTCAGTTAATATAGTTCAGATGTAATTAATAATCTTGATAGACACAGTTTGAGCTGCCATTTTGTTTTTCTCTACTAGCAGGATATGAGCTAATATCCTGCTAGTAGAGAACCAATCAGATTGCAGAATATACATATATATATATATATATATATATATATATATATATATATATATATATATATATATATATATATATATATATATATATATATATGTGTGTGTGTGTGTGTGTGTGTGTGTGTGTTCAAAACTAGCTTGGAAAATATTGTTTTCTATAAACAGAACAATTGATAAAATATATACCTGGCGATACACGAGTCGCATCCAGAACTTTCTGCCGATGTGATTGTGAAACTATTGATGGTGTATTTGCCACACCAGTTCTCTTTTCCAAGTTTGATTCGTTTTCCATTGCTCGACTTTTCCCATAACTTGTAGAATACAAAAGCAAAGCAATACATAATGATTTCGCGAACAACATTTTTTTTATTTCAAACCTTTTCGAATTGTTTTAAATAAAGTAGAAATGCGAAAGATGTCGTTCGCCCAGGAAGAGCAAGCGTCGAATGATTTCGTTCTGGGGAATTTACATCTTTTTGAAGACTATTAATTAATATTTTGCTTCTTCTTCACAGCTGGTTATTCATTCATGGTACCAGTGCAAAGTAATTTCTATTACACTGTGTTCTCATAGGAAAATCACAATTAATATTTCAGCTATTATTATTGAATGTTTCTTTCAGTTCACTGACAAAGAATGCGATTAAAATATTTTATTATTTAGGACTTGATAAACAGCAGCGACAATACTGCGTCAAAAAATATATTTATTGCTATCCGAAAACACAATATATGTTTCACTAATAGGCATTTGATTTACCTGTATAAATTGTAAATTAGCTAAATTGTAAGTTACCTCGTATTAGATGGCATCTGAAATACAGTTTCCTGAGCAGTGAAATGAAGTTTTCTGAACCGTGTAATGAAGTTTCCGGAAGCAGCGAATTTTGGACGAGTGAATTTCCAAATTATGTTGAAAAACACGACGCTCGCCAAATTTTCTTTAACAAATTCTTATAAGTGTTTTAAAGGTAGTCTTATAAACAACTTCCTTCCTGAAGTATGCATGAATACAAGATATGACCATAAAACTCGATCGCAGATAAGATTGCGTCCATACCAAGGACGAAAAACGAAAAATGTCGTTAAATCTTTTCCTTGTCATGGTTATACGGTAATTTCAAAAGGATTGTATTTTGCATCCTTTCTTGCATTTTTTGAATTTTGTTTTTAATTCTTTTTTATTTTCCACACGCATAAAGCTAAAATTTAATTTCTTCAAATAAGAGGTGTGTTTTTAAAATTGTTGGAGTCATTCTTTGAATTTTCGAAACGTAGTGCTTTCAAAATTTGAACTCGCACGTTTCATGTGTTTTATGACTGCTGCGCCGTATAACGATTGCAATTTTAACAAAAGAAAAAACGAAAATTATGCGGTTATTTTTAATGAAATTTTAGTCCATGACATCAGAAAAATCAGGATTTTAATTTCCCGCGCGCGGGACTATATTCCCACGCCAAAACCTATCTTGTCCAAATTTGTATATTAGGCCTATAATTCTGTATGTGCGGATTGAAATATTTGAATTTCGTTAATTTGACTTTAAAACAGCCAATTGCGTATATATATATATATATATATATATATATATATATATATATATATATATATATATATATATATATATATATATATATATATATATATATATATATATATATATATATATATATATATATATATATATATATATATATATATATATATATATATATATATATGCAATCACACGGGAAGGAGTGCAATTAATGATTAACACTATAATACTCATGATGTTCGAAAATGGGCGAAATTGCACTTTCCTCGGCAGGCGAGTGCAAATTTGGCACGTTTTTCAAATAACACGAGTAGTGTTAATCATTAATTGCCCGACTTCCCGTGTGGTTATTTATTTATTATATGCACGACAAAATTGCTTGCTTTAAATTAAAATTTTTTCACAAAAACAACGGCATTTTTTCAAGTGTTTTTAATTATTTTGTAAGCAATTTAGTATAAACAAACTTGGGTAATGATTATAAACTCGTAAAGGCATATAACTTAAACTATACAACATAAGATTCAATCTCAAACAAAATATTTTATAGTAAGAAAATGTTTATAAATTTTATCACAAACTTACATAGTCACATTTCGCTGCATCCCGCCGATATTATTTCTTAAGAATGTTCCCAGGTGTTTTCTAGAAGCTCTTTTTGCATTTGCCATACAATCTTTTTTAAACTCATTCTTTTGCCAAATGTAGTTAAATTCGTCCACATTTGTTATAAATACTTGTTTAAATTTCGCCGCTATATTAGATTTTGTTGTTTTCATTTCCGCTCCCCCCAACCATCACAAAAATCATTAATTGCACACCCGGAGAGTGCAATCAATGAAGAAATTGCACTCCTTTTAATCAATCAGATTGAAGTAATTTTGTCATATATATATATATATATATATATATATATATATATATATATATATATATATATATATATATATATATATATATATATATATATATATATATCGGTACTTAGGCCCGGTTTAGACTTTTCATGCGCCGAATCTAATTGTCGTAGATACGGCAAAATATCGGAAGCTGATTTAGACGTCGAACTTAATTGTACCGTACCAAATTGCGAGGACACGATATTGGACATATTTACAATACAAATATATAATAATCATATTATGATGTTAAAAAATAATTATGCATTAGGTTCGGCGCATGAAAAGCACGGCGTCTAAATCAATGTCGAACCTGTGTCGCATATACGACTTGTCTTGTCGCATCTTCGAGTCATGTCGAACTTAATCAAAACCTGTCGAACTTAATTGATTTAGACGCCGCTCCAGCGTCGCACTTAATTCTTGCATTAGATTCGGCGCATGAGAAGTTCGCCGTCTAAACCGGGCCTAAGTCTAGTACATGTTGCAAGTTAGAGTTATAAACCCAGAAGGAGGTTTATAACTGATATATTGCCCCCGAGGACGCACAGCGTCCGAGAGCAATATATCAGTTATAAACCGACTTTTGAGGGGTATACATATATACATATATATATATATATATATATATATATATATATATATATATATATATATATATATATATATATATATATATATATATATATATATATATATATATATATATATATATATATATATATATATATATAGAAAAGGTTTCAATGTGCAACCAAAAGAGACATTTATAACGTAAAATAAAATAAAAGCCACTCAAATTTTGCACAAACGTTTTCGCTTTAATGTTAGCTCCTCAGGTGCATATTTACAATGAGTGGAATTTAGTTTATCTATTATCTACGTTCTATGATATCATATTATAATAACTATGTTAGGAATGCATATATTTACATGGTGTGAAGTCACCCGTTAAAAACATTCTATTGATCTAAATGTAAGCATAAACTTAATGGGTTTTTAATTAGCGTTCAGATCCGGATTCAGTATATTGATAAGTTCTTTTTCTTTCATCTCCCTAAAAAGTCTGTCCGTGTTAATGCATTGATATATAGGCATTATTTTGAAAATTCCGTCGTTACACATATTTAAGTGTTCGCTTACTTTTAGATGTCTATACTCTTCGTGTCGAATTTGTTCCTTGTGCAATGTCACTCTTTTTCGTAAGTTTTCTGTCTGGCCGACGTAGAAGCTGTCGCATTTTGAGCAAATGATCACGTAAATGACATATCTCGCTTTGCAGTTCATCGTTGAATTGACTTCCCAGGTTTTTCCGCTCTTTAATGTAACAGCCTTTCCTGTGATTAAAACATCGCATGTTCCACATCGCTTTTCCTCACATTTTGTTACACAGTGTTCTCTGTCCTCTGAATTGAATTGTGCTTTTGTCAAGTATCGCTTCAAGTTCTTCGGTTGGCGTTTGCTTACAATGAGTTTTGTTCTGTCTAATACTCGTTTCCTTTTATCGGAATTGTTTAGAAATTTAAAGTTCTCCCTTATTTTTCCAATTACTTGAGGATTGTTGGGATTATGAGTTATTACTAAAGGCAAGACATTGTCATCAGTTTTATGTTTTGGTGCCCTCAATTCGTCAATGTTTTTTGATGAAGCCTTCTGTATTCCGTTTTTTATAAGCAATTTCGGATAGTTCTGCTTTTGTAGGAAATATTCTAGTTCATCAAGACGCTTCTTCTTTAAATCTTGATTTGTTACAATTGCACAGATCCGTCTTGCCAGTGTGTAGAGAATGTTTGATTTTGTATGTCCAGGATGACATGAATGATAATCCAGATATTGGTATGTGTCCGTTTGTTTGTAATGTATATCACTTTCTAACCGTTTCCGCGTTCTTGTAGAGTAGTATATCCAAAAACGGTAGTTTCTTATTGTCATATTCCATTGTGAACTGTATTTTTGGATGAAGTGAATTTAACATTTTATGAAGTTCCTCGAGTTCTGCTTCTGTCTTCTGCCAGGGTAGAAAGCAGTCGTCTAAGAAACGTTTAAACAATTTCACGAAGTTTTCTTTTTCGTCCTGTCCATACTTTTCCTTGAACCTTTCGTACAGTTGTGTCTCAATGAAACCCATAGTTAATGTGGCGTACGTTGGTGCCATTTTAGTGCCCATTGCTGTTCCTTGTATTTGTTTATAATTAATGTCATCAAATTGAAATGTATTCTCCTTTAGGACAATTGAAATGGCCTCCAAAATAAATTCTTTAGGGAACGGTCGTGGCAATGATTCACGGTGTTTGTCCAACCAATGTTCGATTGCTGTGAGTCCAAAATCATGTGGGATACTTGTATACAAGCTGATGACGTCGAATGATACCAATATCGTTTTCTCGTTTATATTTGTAGGTATTTTGTTCAGAAAATCCATACTGTCCCGTATAAAACTTGGTACATGTTGGCATAATGGTTTTAAAATCAAATCGACAAAATTGCTTAGTCTATGTGTGGGCGATATAGGTCCAGCTACTATAGGTCTCATCTTTAAGTCTGCTGGTGGTTTCAGTTTGATATAATCATTGTTTTGGTCGGTGACAGCATCTGTTATGGTTTTTGATTTGTGTATTTTCGGTAATCCATAGAAATTTGATGTTTTCATTAGGAAATTTGTGATGTACTCTTTCTCGTTCTCAGTAATGAAGTTTCCAAAGTTTTAATAAGTCTCTTAATCTTTCGTAAAATATATCGTAAAACATATATATATATATATATATATATATATATATATATATATATATATATATATATATATATATATATATATATATATATATATATATATATATATATATAGATAGATAGATAGATAGATAGATAGATAGATAGATAGATAGATAGATAGATAGATAGATAGATAGATAGATAAAGATAAAGATAAAATAAACCTGGTTTACTTCATAAGATTTATTTATTTATTTTATTTATTTATTTACTCTTATGAAGTAAACCAGGTTTATTTTATCTTTATCTATATTAGCTCTATACTTCGGTATATCGAGCACTCTACTCATATATGATTCTAAATACATATTTGGTATATATATATATATATTTATATATATATATATATATATATATATATATATATATATATATATATATATATATATATATATATATATATATATATATATATACATATACATATTGTAATTTGAGTGCAATTAATGATTAACACTAAACTCGTAATGTTTGAAAATGGGCCAAACTGCACTTTCCTCGGCAGGCGAGTGCAAATTTGGCACGTTTTTCAAATATCACGAGTACTGTTAATCATTAATTGCCCGACTTCCCGTGTGGTTATTTATTTATTATATGAAATATATTACACGACAAAATTGCTTGCTTTAAATTAAAATTCAACGGCATTTTTTCAAGTGTTTTTAATTATTTTGTAAGCAATTTAGTTTAAACAAACTTGGGTAATGATTATAAACTCATAAAGGCATATAACTTAAACTACAACACAAGATTCGATCTCAAACAAAATATTTTATAGTAAAACTTACATAGTCACATTTCGATGCATGTCTGCAGATTGTACTATTACGCTCCTTCACTTCGGTGTT